>PVJS01002341.1:0-66527 GCA_004027185.1 Glis glis | reverse complement strand
GTGGAGCTCTTGCAGATGGGAAGTCAGTTAGCTAAATTTAGGCAGTGTCTTAAGGAAAATCCCAAATTTTTGCAAGGAAAAGTGAAACAGTATTTTAAGGTAAGGCATTTGGAAAATGTATGTATTAACTTTTTGGGCATAGAACATGAATGTGACCTGCAATTTCTCTTTGTTACAAGTTCTTGTTGTACTCTTAATTCTCTTTCCTCTCTTTGTAGTATTACATGTGAGCGTTTCGTGCATGTTTTTAAATTGTTGAATGAGAGAAGCACATTAAATTACCTAATATTCATTTTAACATCTATTAGATCAACATCTATTTTGTCTGAATCATTGACAAAGTATTGAATTAAAAATTTTGTTCCAGCCTTTCAGAAATTAATAGTAGAATGAGCACTAGACAAAAATTAAGTTAGAATTGTTTTCTTTAATTTAGGCCAAAATCAAATATTTATAATATTAGAAAGTACAGTTTCTTTTTACCACCAAGATGTAAAGAAAGTGTTGAATATTGATACAACTTTCATGGATGAGATATAATAACTATAATAATAATATTAACAATAGTAATAACAGCATATATGGAGTATGTACTTACTACATAGGTATAGTTTTAACATTTTTTTATATATCTTACATACTTTGATCTGCCAAAGCCCAAGTTCCATTAATCATTATTTTAAAAGTGGGTAAATGGAATATAAGACCAAGAAAACACTGATAGACACTGGTGGTTCAATATATTAAGCTTTAACAAAAACCGTGATTTAACTTTTTGTTGCTGTGGTTATTGCAGGATAATCAGCATAAACTGACTTTGTCAATGAAACCAGACGACAAGTATTATGAGAAACAAACCCAAATAGAAACAGAAAAACTACAGCAAAAGGTCAATTCTCTCTCCTTAAAAGACAAGCAACAGATCTACGAAAAAGGTCAGAATTTTATTTGATGCTTGGTTATTTTCACCCACGCCTAGTGAACTTTTTTAGTGAGTTAATAGTCGAAAGCAAGTATTATTTCAACCAACAAATACTCATTGTGTTCCTACAGAGTTCAGGTTTGCTCTGGGTTCAACGATGAGATCCAACCCTTTTCTTAGAAAACTCACACTGTAGTTCACCTGGAAAGGCAGGAGTAATTGAAAAGTCACTTTATGAGGTTTATTCATTGTACAAATTGCATAAATTCTTTCTGTTTACTAGGGGCTATAATATGCCACCAGAATTTACGGTATGTCGCAATAGATAATTGACTGCCAAATGAACAGTGTAGGCAATGTAAGCTACACTCTGAGAGAAGAGACTTGAGCCAGCTGTGCGCACCACCAGGATGAGTGTAGGCGAGGCGTGGTCAAGACACAGGGTGCGCCGTGGAATAGGTGAGGCTCGGGGGAGGCTGAGAGCAAACCAGATTGAGGAGGACCTTGAATAGAACACTGATGAGCACCATGTGTTTTATTAAGCCATGAGAATTAGGCAGTCAGTGAACAATCTAATGGTGGTAGTATTCAGGATAATTTTGAGGGAATGGAGTGATGCTAGTGTAAACTGCCAAAAGGCGATTAGAAACCTAAGTGAGCCATGGAGGTCTAGTCTGGGGTGGCTGTGGTGGGAACGAAGAGGATGGTCAGATCCGGGAGCCCTCATAGAGGCTGGTGGATTTAGTGGGGATTAGGAAAGGGATATAGTAACAGGAGAGAGTGGAGGAGATCAGACTACGTTTTAATCTAAGGTAGTCTTGCCTCTGGGAGAAAATATTATAAAATGTATCTGTGATATCTTATTTGCAACATGTATCCAGAATATATTAAAAATTAACAGTTCAATAATGAGAAAATACAACCCAGTTAAAAACGAGCAAAAGATGTTGATAGACACATCATCCAATGCTGGGTGGGGTGGTGTACACGCTTGTAATCCCAGTACTTGGAAGGCTGAGACAGGAGGATTGCATGTTCAAGGACAGCTTCAGCACATAGTGAGACTCTCATCAACCTAGCGAGACCCTGTTTCAAAAATAAAAATAATAAAATAGGGCTGGGGGTGTAGCTCAGAGGTAGAATGCCCCCGGGTTCAATCCCCAGTGCCACAAGAAAAAAAAAGACACATCATCCAAGAAGATATACTAATGGCAAATAAGCACTTGACATAGAGTTAGAAAACCGAATGGCACAAGGTTGGGCGACTCAGCTTGCTCAGGTAAGAGAAGGACTTGCGTACCTACTAGGCTTGAAGTCCTAGAGAACCTGGGATCCCGACACCCCAGCGAGCAGAGGTTGTTGATGGTGATCGCTGTTTCAGAGGATAGGCAGAAGAACAGGGAGGGAGGGCGGATTCAGCCTTTATTTTGAGCTTAGTGATAGCTCTTGGTAGCGGTGTATGGCTTAAGATACACACAGTGCCCCTACGTCCCGCGTCTGAGTGGACTGTTAAGTAATCGAGTGTTCTCGCAGAAGATGAGGGAAGCTGCCATTTCCTCTGTAGGTCAGCTCAGCAGGAGTGTTTTTTATTGTGATTGTGAGTTAATAACTCAGCACAGTCATCCCCTACGAACCATGTACGTGAACTAATTCATTTGTATTTCGTGTGACGGAATTTTAACCTATGAAGTCTTTTTTACACAGCAACCATTCAGGTCTGTCCTGAAAAACAACATTTGAGCCTCTTCGATTCTTTGTTCTTACAGACCACATGGTACTGTGGAGTAATTCTCCGAGGGAGAGAAGTCCCTCTGATTAGATGCATGGGGCATCAGGCCCAGGGAATGTATTTGTAAACATTACTGCCATTTGTGAAATTCATGTGCTTATACAAGCATTTTGTTGAAATAAGTAAAAATTAAGGGACAATACAAAAGTCATTAAATTTCAGTCCAGCAAGAAATGGTTTGAAAACTCTAAAAACAAGTGTGGTCTGTCCAGTATAAAATTTTGAGGAGCAGAGGGTAAACTGTTTAAGCAAAACACCATTCCCCAGCAAAATGCAGGTTTCTGTCTAATTGAGGAATGAGAGTTAAAACAAGGGCCACATGCTGAGCAGATGACTCACGCCTCCAACTCCGCTCTGCCCTCCAACTCCGCTCTGCCCGGCAGCGGCAGACACCTCCTGTGCCATAGTTGTTCACCCACTCCCAGTACTTGGCCCAGGGTGGCTGATTTTGAATGTAAGATCATGACAAACAGGGGAGAGAAATTGTAGACCCTTTGAATTACAGTCCCGAGTGTTCATTTTCCCTTTTTCTTTTTAGGTTTAGAATTACGGAGTCAGCAAAGTAAACCTCAAGACGCCTCCTGTCTCCCGGCGTTAAAAGTCTCGGACATCGAGCCTACCATGCCGTTCACTGAGCTGGAGGTGGCCTCCGCAGGTCACTGTCAACACGCACTGTCACGGTGCACGGGTTCCTGGGTGACGTTAGGCATCGGTCTCCACAGGAGAAGGAGGGTCACTTTGGGGGAGGTCTCCAGAAACGTTTAAGCATCTCTCTAGCCTTGCTCTTCGTGTGTGTCTTATAAACTATTTCTAACCTTCAGTGATAGATTTCTTTACTCAGGAAGAGCTTCTGTTTATCTGTGAGTAGATTTGAAGTGGCTCTTAATTTGCTGCTTTTAGAATCAGACGAGGACTTGGGTTATGCTGTGGGTGTAGTAAGTGTGTTTTTGTAAAGGATGTAGGCCTCCTTCTGAGCCCGGAGCCCAAACTAACCCTTCAACATAGCTGTCAGGATAGGAGAGGAGCGGTGGAGGGATGAGATGTTTCGTGAAGTTTAGGGATTGACTCGAAACGGAGAAAGACAGAAAGGGAGTTGAAGGCTGCCGCGAGCTGTCTCGTCCTGGAGTTGGGTTCTGAAGTCTGTCCCTGCTCTTGCTTTCTCACAGCAGCTTCATTTCACTCTGTCTTCTGGTGGTGGCGTAAGAGACACACGTGTCTGCAGTAACTTTACCTGGACCTGGGAAGGTGTTGATGTTGAGCTTGGTGGGCGTGGCTGGGTTTTGTTGATCTGAGGACAGTGTTAAACTTTAGTAGTGAAGATCATCTCTGTTTTCTATCGTGATGAAAGTACAATAGGGAAACTTATATAAACCGGAGCAAGTGAGGAGTCATTTTTGTTTAAGTTTTAAACCTCCATCCTTGAAAAACAGCATTATTTCTTAAATACTACAAATGAGAATTTTTTTTTTGCTGGTTAAAAAAAAAATCACTTTGTTTTTGTAGCTGGAGAAGTCCCTGTGCAGTACTGTGCCCAGCCCACCAACGGCATGGTGTATTTCCGAGCGTTTTCTAGTTTGAACACGCTTCCCGAGGAGCTGAAGCCCTACGTGCCTCTCTTCTGCAACGTCCTGACCAAGTGAGAGTCTCAGACGCCTGTATAATTAAACTCATCTTTATGTGTTTTAATAATTTGTATGTGCTGTGCCTATAAAATATGGTTTTAGTATTAATCACCTTTCAGTGAATAATTTTTCAAAACTTACAGAATCGTCATAGTATAGAAGGAAAATGGACAATGTTTTAAAATGTGGAAATTATACTTTCTTACTATAATATATTCCATTAAAATGTTTATGAATCTGGAGAAATAGGTAATACTTATAGATGGATATATCTCAATAACATTGATCTGTTAAGATCTTGAAAAGGAATCATTGTTTAATCAGGAAATTAAGGAATTTGGTGGAAGGTGTAGGTCTAGGGTTGTCGTGAGAGAACACGGTCCTCCTGCAGTTTGCTTCTTCACTGAGCTAATTTTGCAGTTGCTGTCATCCTCCACGTGTAGGTGTCTGACTGCATTTTAATCACGTGCACGAGTGCACACACAGTGCATGTCTAATCCCTGCTCCGTGTCAGTGGCCAAGGGTGGCAGGATAAGCAGTAGACAGAGCCGTAGACTGACTTTTCTGTTCCAGGAAAACCGCAGGGAAACCGAGGGAACCGAAGTCATAGCAGCAAACTAAGCAGGGCCTGCTGCCCAGTCTAACGTGCACTTGGTGGGGTTCAGATGTTTGCACGTTCCAGAACGCCGCTGGGCTGTGCGCCCTGCGCCCTGACGGAGGATCAGACTGGATGGGAAGTGTCCACCTCTGGAAGTTCCTCTGGAACTTTTAAATAGCTCTCCCTGCTTGTCCTTCTACAGCAGTATTAGAGAACACCTGGAACTTTTAAATAGCTCTCCCTGCTTGTCCTTCTATGGCAGTATTAGAGAACACCTCGTAGGCCACCCCTTGGCTCGAATTATTTCTTGAGTTAGGAGCATTGGTGAGAATGTTTCTTCCAAGTGCATCAACGCTGAGAGGTTTTCTGCTTTCTTTAAAAACTTAAAAAGATATTTTTCAGATTCCCCCCCTTCCAAAACCACCAGATATTTGAGCAAATGAAGTGTCAGGATGTTTTAGAAGAAGTCCCAAATATTTACAGGCTTAGGGCTAGAGAAGCCTATTTATAACTTTAGTGCTAGACACTGGCTGCCTAAGTGTCTAGTGGCCTAGACCCTGGACGTGAGGTTCCCAAATGACAGAACCTGGTCTCCAGCGTAGGGAGAGAGGGTACATGCGCAGTCTCTGGAGTGTTGCTGTCAAAGTGCACCTGGGCTCTATAACTTTGAAATACAATGAGAGGTTTGCAGAGCCGTGGTTATGAATTAATAGAAGTAACTGGTCATTCAAGATGTCCTATTTTGAAAACAATACGGTACAGATCGCCTTGGTAATTCAGGAAACCCTTCTTTGCTGTCTCAGGATGGGCTGCGGCATCCTTGACTATAGAGAACAAGCCCAGCAAATAGAACTGAAGACGGGGGGCATGACGGTCTCCCCCCACGTGCTCCCGGACGAGTCACATCTGGACACCTACGAGCAGGTAGCTCTTTATTTCCAGATTGTAGGTGTAGTCAGGCGTGCGTCTCTACAGTGTCTATTTTTTAGATTACGCTATAATTCTTATCTTTTTCTTTTGTGATACAGGGCGTGCTGTTTTCATCTCTCTGCCTGGATCGAAACCTGCCAGACATGATGCATCTGTGGAGTGAAATATTTAACCAGTAATGATATTTGCAAAAGATGTTCATGCTTGAGATATATCAGAGGCGTGACTGAAGGATTCTAGAAGTGGAAGATTTTTACTCACTTGTTGGTTGTTGGTTTCCTGGCCCAATTTCACGCATAGTTCCTGTGGACTTGTGAAATGTCCAAGGATGTTGAAATAGCCTGAACACTTAGACATAATAAATTTTTCATATTGAAGGGGTCACATGGGTGTTCATCCAGAAATTTATTATGTTTTTTTCCATAGCCCATGCTTTGAAGAAGAAGAACACTTCAAAGTGTTAGTTAAGATGACAGCTCAGGAGCTGTCCAACGGGATTCCAGACTCTGGGCATCTCTACGCGTCCCTCCGAGCCAGTAGGACCCTCACGCCTGCAGGGGACCTACAGGAGACCTTCAGTGGGATGGATCAGGTGGGAATTGGAAGGGATGCTTGTTACTCAGGCTTAGCCAAATCTTCCTCTAGACTTGCTAATGCTCTCTGCTAATAAGTTACTTATGTCAGAAAGCTAACTTTTCTAACTGGCCAAATTTCATGGGGGAAAAGTTGTTTAACTGCCTCTCTTCTTTGTGCTACCTTTCCCCAAGCGGCAGTTACCACATACAAGCACAAAATCGGGACATGTTCTCTGCAGGATCCTGTTACCAAGGATGCTTCCTTTTCAGACTGAGGGGATCGGACTGTGGTCTCAATGTCTGTGTGTTTAATTCCTTTGGTGCAGGTGAGACTGATGAAGAGAATTGCAGAAATGACAGACATCAAACCAATCCTGAGAAAGTTCCCGAGGATCAAGAAACATCTGTTAAACTGCGATAATATGAGGTGGGCTCCTGATTGGTTTCTAAACAAAGATCTTATTCATTCTATTTCAGTAAGTGTGGTTTTTAGATATTTTTTACTTGAAGTTATAATTATATAAATTTATCTTCAAGGCAAAATGTTTGATGTAGGTATGAGTTATAGAATTGATCCTAAACTTTAAACATCCCAGTAAACTGAAGAAATCATTTTCTGTGGGAATGAATAGTATTTTAAATTTAATACAAGTTGTTGGAGGTGGAAAAGAAGAAAGCAAGTTCATTTAATTCTAGAACTGCAAAGTAGATTTTTTTCTTTTTTTTTTTTTTTTGCGGTACCGGGGATTGAACCCAGGGGCGTTCTACCTCCGAGCTACACCCCTGGCCCTATTTTTTATCCTTTATTTTGAAACCGGGTCTCACGAAGTTGCAAAGTAGATTTAAGGCAAAGATTTAAAGTCCTGTTGCTTCCAAAAGCAAAAACAAGGAATCACAAGACCAAATGAAGATAAGCTTGCTCAAGACCTGAGTAAAAGTGCAGTTTCCTATAAAAACACAATTAAATAATGAAGTATTTCAGTCGTGCATATAAAGTTGGCCTTAGGCCTTCAGGTTTGAGCATAAATAAAACTTTAAAATTATTAAGTTTATTTGCAACATCTTGTCAGTGAACTGATATCTACTTTTTTCTGGTATCTAATATGAAAATCTTTAAGTCACTTATTTATTTTTTTAATTTTTTTTTTTTTGCCATACCGGGGATGGAACCCAGGGGCATTCTACCTCCGAGCTACACCCCCAGCCCTATTTTTTATTTTTTTATTCTTTATTTTGAAACAGGGTCTCACTAGGTTGCGGAGGGCCTCACTAAGTAGCTGAGATTGGCCGCAAACCTGGATCCTCCTGTCTCAGCCTCCCAAGTACTGGGATTACAAACGTGCACCACCACGCCCGGCTGAAGTCACTTATTTTAAATAAGGGTCCTGGTACCTTTCCCCAGTTGGTTCCTGAGAAGCACTGATAGGTTCTACGAGACAATCTGTGGGTGGCAGGAAGTGGCGCCTGGTGGGCAGTGCTCCAGCCTCGGTTCCTGGCCTCGGACCCAGGTTTAACCCCCAGGGACATCCTGGGTGACTGAACCACGTGCCTCTTCTGCTTCCTTCTCCATAAAACCCAACTTTGCAGGTTTATTGTAAGGGATAAAAGAAGTCGTATAGGCAGTGCATTAGTTTAGTGCCTAGAAACAGTATTGATTTAATGATCCTGTTAGTTACATTTAAGGTTGATAGCAAAAAGGGAAAAATATGCTCTGTCGATATATTGTAATGTTCAAGTGAATTTTATGATAGTATGATGTAAGTTTGAAGGCATTGTGTTTTTGTTTTGTTTTTTGTGGTACTGGGGATTAAACCCAGGGATACTCTACCTCTGAGATCCCCCAGCCCTATTTTACTTTTCATTTTGAAACAGGACCTCACTAAGTTCTTGAGGCTGGCAGCAAACCTGTGATCCTCCTGTCTCAGCCTCCCAAGTACTAGGATTATAGGCGTGCACCACCACGCCCGGCTTATTGTCACATCTTAGTGTTTTCATTATTCTCTTTGCCTTTGACAAGAACACAGAATTTAGAATTAAAAAGAAACACGATCTTTGCATCTTAAAGGCTATTAGCTATTACACATTGAATATGTGCAAGTTTTGATAACTTAAAAGCACAGTAGAGAAGATAGCCATATTATTTCCAGATCTCTGGGTACCATTTAACAGAATTTTGAATATTTTCTACAAACACAGTGTTATTCCTGTTGCTATTTTTGTGTTATTTTACAGAAAATGTAGTGATTCGGTAAAACAACCTTTTATTTTTTATGACAATGATTTTATATACACATCATTTTTTAAACCAGATGTTCAGTGAACGCTACCCCCCAGCAGATGTCTCAGGCAGAAAAGGAGGTAGAAAACTTCCTTAAGAGCCTCGGTCGGAGCAAGAAGGAACGGAAGCCCATCCGCCCACACGTGGTCGAGGTAACAGGCGGGTCGCAAAGCTGCCGGTAGAGGAGCGCATGGCAGGCACGGCGTGTATGAACTCATTTAATTTTCAGAACCATCCAGTGTAGGGGTGTCAGCATGCCCATGGTGCGCATGAAGAAACTGAGGAGGATTAAGTAACTTTTTTCTAGCACCAGCCCCGTTAAGAATGAAACCCTGTCACTCAGCCTTAGATCCTGGGCTTACCTAGTGTTCCTTATACCTTGCAGGGAACAGTCCCCTAATAAGGAAAAGTGGACTTGGGTCTGGAATACAGTAGTCTAAAAAGAGCCCCAAACAGTGATGTGATGAACTCTGTTTCCCAGTGTTTTTTAAAAGGCTTTGGAAGACACATGATGGTTAAAATCCTTTTGGCTCTGACTCATTAGTTTATGGGTTTTTCTCTAGAACAATATCAGTCTGTAATTATTAACTTGATCAACTTACAAAGCTCGTTTTATCTTAGGCACCGGTATCAGTAGAGAAGCCTTACCTGTCACTGGCGAGTGTGGGTAATTTGGAGATTTTTCAGGAATCATTTCTGAGGGCTTCTCTGGTGCTGTTCACGCATCCTTCCTTCTGTTTGCAGATCGGTCTCCCGTCTCCCTCCTGTCCCACTAGCTTCCTCGTTACCTGTGGTAGAGACCAGGCGGAGGTGGCCTACTGCTGCCGTGGGCCCTTATGTTTAGAGCTCGATCGTGTTATGTAACCTCTTGTTTTGGGTGCAGTTTTACGACTAGAAAGTGCATTGTAAAGAAAAGAAAGCTTACAGTATTTCTTATTGTACAAGGATCTTTTTCATCGCTAGCTGAAAAATATCAAAGGCATTTCACTTCTTTAGAACATTTAAACATCTGTTATTTAGAACCATTAAACAGATTTCCCCTAGTACCTGTTAGCAGCTCTGTGAATTTTATAAAATCCATACCTTCTTAGGTATTGCAAGTGAATTTTCGATTTTTCTCATTTTTCTGGGAAACATTTTCATTTCAGAAACCCGCGCACAATGGCTCTGGTGGAAGTTCACATGTGAACGGCTCCCAGATCATCAGAAAGCTGGTCACGGTGAGTGACACATCGCACCCAGCCTCCGCGTGAACGGCGCTGCGCCTTCGCTCTGTGCACCGTCCCCCCTGGGTGTGAGCCTTCCTCTGTAGGAGTCATTCCTGGGCTGGGCCGTGTCTTAGCATTGCGAGTCAGTCCTGTCTTATCACCACCACCCTGAGCCTTTTCCCTCTGAGACACTGCTGAGTGAGCGCCCTGTGCCCAGGTAGGGCTGGGCTGCCTCATGACCGGAAGATGCCGCTCGCTGCGGTGGTCAGTGACCTTGCAGTTCACCTTCACCTCGGGGCCAGTCTGGAGTCAGCTACACAGTGGTTGATCGCTTGCTTCCCACTCGGCTTTCTCAGGGAAACCACTGGGTTTGGTTCATCACAGAGCATGGTGTCACGTGATCCCAGAGAATCAACCGCGATCGGCAGGATGTGGGATGAGCGGTTCCCAATTTAATAATAATTGCATTTTAAGCCATCATGTCATGTTTGGAATAGTTTGTTCGTTTTAAAGTGAGACATTCTGTGGGGGAGGGTATAATGTTAGTGTCTTGCTCAAATACTCCCAGGGAAAGACCCACTCGGTGTCTCTGGGCATTGTGACTGTGGGCCGCGTTAGCCTCACATAGCCTGGTGTGACCCCCGCACCTCTGTCCCTCAGGACCCCACTTTCAAGCCCTGCCAGATGAAGACGCACTTCCTGCTGCCGTTCCCGGTGAATTACGTGGGCGAGTGCATCAGGACCGTGCCCTACTCGGACCCGGACCACGCCAGGTGGGGTGGCCACGGGGCAGGGACCACTCCGCTCTGCACCTCAGTGAAAGCTCGTTGAACATGTTAGTGGAAAGGAAGGTTTTATGTCCCAGAAAGTTTGTGTACTGTGTACATTGGACTGTGTGTCACGTGATGTCAATCTGTCACATGTAAGGGTCACATTATATGGTTCCAGACTATACCTAGGGGGTCAAGTGTATATTATTTCACCTTCAGTTTTGTTTTCATTTTTATTTAATTATATTCTCAACATCTCTTCAGATTACTTTATATTGTAACACTTCCTGTTAGCCGTATTTTTTTTTTTTTTTGGCGGTACTGGGGATTGAACCCAGGGGCATTCTACCGCCAAGCTACACCCAAGTCCTATTTTTTTATTCTTTATTTTGAAACAGGGTCTCATTAAGTTACAGAGGGCCTTACTAAGTAGCTGAGGCTGGTCGCGAACCCAGATCCTCCAGTCTCAGCCTCCCAAGTACTGGGATTACAAGCATGCGCCACCATGCCCGGCTAGCCGTATTGTTTTTAACTTTGACCTTTTAATCCTTAATTTCAGCCTTAAGATCCTCGCACGTTTGATGACTGCTAAATTCTTGCATACGGAAATTAGAGAAAAAGGCGGTGCTTACGGGGGAGGCGCCAAGCTGAGCCACAGTGGGATTTTCACTCTGTACTCTTACAGGTAAGTTGTCTTTTCACGCTTTCACACGCGTGAACACACACACACACGTTTCACTTCTAGTCGTTGCCTCTATTCATCATCCAAGTGTCACTCTCTTACATGTTGGAGTAGAAAAAGACAAGTTCTTTCTCCTGTTTGTTTATTTCACTTCTTGAGCACCTCCCCGCACCCAGCAGTGTCCTTTCTGTTGTAAGGATCAGGGGTAGCAGTAGTATTTCTTACCTTAGGTAAGTCCTAGTTTGCTAACTAGAACATTTAGTAGAATACAATCTGAAAGCCTTCTGAGCTCGGTCCAGTTGTAGAGGCCCAATGTGGATCTTGTTCTCTCAGGTTTTCATAGACCTAGTTGGACGATTGCCCTTTTATTTAGAGTAATTCTAAATTTTCTGAGGCCCTCCTGCTTGAAGACATGTACCCTAAACCCAAGAGTGAGCTGTTTGTCACTAGTCTGATGCCATTCTCCTTGTCCCAGCTGCTTCAAGCCCTGTCACACCCCCTGACAGCATCTGTCCTGGAAGCCACCGTAGATGAGGGCGAGAGAGACCACAGGCCCTCTTCATGTTCTCTAAGAGGCTGTCTTCACTACGTGTCAGTGTGAAGTAAGGGCTGGGAGCTCTTTCTGTTTAGACACAAGGAAATATTTCAGAAATTGGCTCTCTGGGTAATTTCTAGACTCCTGAGTATATCTTTGGAAGTGAGGATTGTTTTTAACCTTTCACTTTTCCATAGTCTTCAGTAACTTCACTGTAATACTGTCCTCCCCCCATTCATAGGACTTCCTCTCCTGATGAAATCTCAGGTGTTTTTAAATAGACAGCATCAGCCGGGTGTGGTGGCACACACCTATAATCCCAGTACTTGGGAGGCTGAGGCAGGAGGATCGCAGGTTCGAGGACAGCCTCAGCAAGTAGTGAGACTTTCATCAACCTAGTGAGACCCGGATTCAAAATAAAATAAAAAATTAGGCCTGGGGGCGTAGCTTGGAGGAAGAATGTCCCTGGGTTCAAATCCCAGTCCCACAAAATAAAAAAACAGTGTCACTAAGTGTAGGGACAGTTGTCCACATGTTGCTGTGGTCAGACTTCAGTGTCTACAGAATCATTGCTTCTCTCTGTGAAATGTTTGGAGTATGAAGTATTAAAATAAAGCCCTTAAGTAGAGAATGCTGAACAACTGTTCAGTCAACACGTGATTGTCATTAATTTTTCCATTGGTAAAATGCTTTGATATTTAACTCTTTGGGTTTCTCAGGGATCCAAATTCAATAGAAACGCTCCAGTCCTTCGGGAAGGCTGTGGACTGGGCTAAATCTGGGAAGTTCACACAGCAAGACATCGATGAAGCCAAGCTTTCTGTTTTTTCCGCCGTGGATGCTCCTGTCGCTCCTTCGGACAAAGGTATTTTTTTTATCATTATTCTTTATTTTGAAACAGGGTCTCACTAAGTTGCGGAGGGCCTCACTAAGTAGCTGAGGCTGGCCGCGAAGCCGGATCCTCCAGTCTCAGCCTCCCAAGTACTGGGATTACATCGGACAAAAGTATTTTGAGCAGATAACAAGAACCTTGATGAGTGGCACTACCAGAGTGAATTGCACAGCGTTTTCTGAGTTCTTGGCAGGGGTAGACTACAAGCAGCCACCCTGTCATCTGTTTTTCTCGTCTCTGTCCTCCTCCTTTGACAACAACCTAAACATTGGCCTTGAAATGATGCTTCTCAATATCCAGTCAAGAAAATCTTGATGTGTCATTTCAAATGAATCAAATCATATCTCAGAGCTATAATAATCTAAGACCCAACAAGGCCAGCTGGCTGACCCACAGTAATAAAACTTGCTAGTTAGGTTTGAAGAACTTTTGTGTGTGTGTGTGGTACTGGGGATTGAACCCAGGGGCATTCTACCTCCAAGCTACACCCCCAGACCTATTGTATTTATTTAGAAACAGGTTCTTGCTAAATTGCTGATAGCCTAAGTTGCTGAGGCCTCCCAAGTACTGGGATTACAGGCATGCGCCACCACACCCGACTGAAGACCCTTTTTATGTGGCAGAATGGTCATGTCATGTGCAGCGCCGCCTTTGTTTACAATAGTATTAGCCTTGTGTGACCCTTTCTGACTTCGTCTGTCTCCCCAAAGTGGGAGTCTGTAGGAGGGGTCAGTGCAGGTCTATGGAAAGCAGAGCTCAGAGTTTGAGTTTTCCAGCCAGGTACACAGTTTGAAACATGTACATAAAGTGGCAGCAACAGTGTTCCCACCAGGTCGTGAGCACAGAGCCCCCTGCACAAGCCATCGCGCAGCCAGCTTCTCCATCGGTACCTGTGTTTCTTTTAGGAATGGACCACTTCCTGTACGGCCTCTCGGATGAGATGAAGCAGGCCTACCGGGAGCAGCTCTTTGCGGTCAGCCACGACAAGCTTACTGCCGTGAGTAACAAGTGAGTATGCGCGCTGCGGCTGCAATGTTCAGGGAGGGAAACAAAATTCAGAAATGTGAAGACTGTCGACCTGTGGAGGTGCATAACGTAGAAAACAGTCCTAACGCGCCCCCTCCTTTCAGGTACCTCGGCGTGGGGAAGAGCACGCATGGACTGGCTATCCTTGGACCAGAGAATGCAAAAATTGCTAAGGACCCATCATGGATAATAAGATAACTGGTCACAACATTTCTGACTGTACTCAGGATCGCAGTTAAGCCTGCCTATGCCCAGCCTCTGAACTAATTTTTAACTTGAAGGATCAGAAATGTTACTCCTTATTCCCAAAATCATGTCATTCTTAAAGTTTGGCCAAAGGTATTGGCTGGCAAGTGGGACAGAACCTCTTCTGTATTTGAGGACTATGTGGCAACCATGAAGAAATGAAGTAATCATGCATTAAATGGCAAATACAAATTAGAATTTTAAGACTTATTAGTCCTCGAATATTTATTTTAAAAATAAAAAGCAACTTTGACTTTCTTGTGCTTTAGTCATTATTTTAAATGTTTTGCTAAAGTAGTGTGTGCTAGGACCTTTATTAAAATTGGTGAGATGAAGAAGCGAACAAGGGTGTTCCGGCATCCACCCCCCTTGATGTGTGATCACACCCCGGACCTGCAGAAACGTCTGCTCAGAGGACGCGAGTCAGACTGGGCGGCCCGTGGGAATACAGCGAAGAACTAGGTATGTTCGCTAAGAATTCATTTGAGCTTTTTCCACTCTTTCCTGAGACAGAAAACAACGCAATACCAGCTTTTCCTTTATTGTTTTACCCTCACATTTCCCAAAAAGAACTTTTTCTCCTTTGCAATATTTTTATACATTTATAGGTTTAACTATCCCTTTCATGAACTCTTGTAGCTAGTGCTCAGACGTCTGGATGTTGCCTTTCGCGGGTTAGATCCAAGAGTGCACAGATTGGGGAAGAGAGGCAGAAATGCTTGTATGCTCAGAGCGAAGACCCAACAGTTCCGTGGGGTTGTCACCTGGGAAGTCATCTTCCCCGTGTGTGTCAACCGACAGCCCTGACGGCACATCAGAATCCTCGGGAGAGTTCTAACTCAGGCCCCACCCAGGACCCTGTGTTGGATGTTGCGTATCAGATTTTTCTTAACTGCCTTGTAGTTTGTGTGTAAATAGGATTGAAATCAAGGCTATATGTTAGCTTATTATTAAGGTATGTGTTCATAGTTTTCATTTTTTAATATTCTGTACTTGTATTTTTGTGTGTGTGTGGTACTGGGGATTGAACCCAGAGGCATTCTACCTCTGAGCTATACCCAGCCCTATTTTATTCTTTATTTTGAAACAGGGTCTCATTAAGTTGCTGAGGTGGGCCTTGAACCCGCTATTCTCCTGTCTCAACCTCTCAAGTACTGGGATTACAAGCGTGTTCCACCACACCCGGCTACTTATATTAATTTAAAAGGAGACCATGAGCCTGGCGTAACTCACCCACCAGCAGGTTCATCGCTGTCAGCCCCCGGCCTGATGTTCAGGTGCCCGGCCCCACACTGTTCTCTACAGGAACTCCAGCATAGGCTAAAGGTGAGTTGTATGTTTATGTAATATGATATAATTGCTACTTATCAAAGTATTATCCTTTTCCTCTTATGACTTTATGCTTGCACAGTTCTGTAATTCCGTATAAATCTATTTTTCTCTCTACCCCCAGAACTGCTGAGATCCTTTAGTGGCCACCCACAAATCTTGAACCTTTAAACTCCCCCTTAAAAAGAATAAACTGTCTGGGCATGGTGGCGCATGCTGGTAATCCCAGTACCTGAGACAGGAGGATCCACAGGTTCATAGCCAGCCTCAGCAACTTAGACCCTTCGCACCTTAGTGAGACCCTGTTTCAAAATAGAGTGGGGGTGTAGCTCAGAGGTAGAATGCCCCTGGGTTCCATCCCCAGTACCACAAAAAAAACCCTGAGTACCGTTGGGTTTCAGCCAAATGTTTAATTCCACTAGATAAACACGTTTCAAAGCAGGAGACGGATACAAGGTGAGAGGAGTCGGCTCACACTGGAACACTGTGTGTGAGGGCGGGCTCCTGTCTTTAGCATCTGGCAGGAGTAAGGACGACACTGGCCACCGTGCTCTCCAGGTAGGTGTCACTGCCAACAACACTTGTTCGACAAGACTTGCATAAAGTGCTGATAAATAACTTAAACGTTACAAAAAAGGCTGGTCCCCAGGGTGAGTTCCAGGCCTCCCTCGACGTGCTCGGCCCAGTGCTCAGATGGAAGCAGGCTCCCCTTGGTTGTCGCGGGGGTGCACGGGCTCCAGCTGGCCGGAGTCGGACACGTCGTAGCTCGCCTTGTACTTGGCCAGGATCTTCATGATGGGCCGCAGTTTCAGCCACCACTGCTCCTTGGGAATTCTGTGCCTGAGGAAAGAGAAGTCAGCCGTTAAAACCAGATCTGCGGTGAGAAGACAACTTCTGACCGTGCTGTGCTGCCATAGCCGGCCAGAAATTGTCTTGCCAAGCCAGACTTGGTGGCGCACGCCTGTAATCCCAGTATCTGGGCGGCTGACACAAGGACTAGGGGTTCGAAGCCAACCTCAGCAAGATCCTGTTTCCAAATAAAATTGGTCTGGGGATGTAACTTGAAGGTAGAAGGCCCCTGGGTCCCATCCTCTATACCACAAAAAAAAAAAAAGTTTTGCCCAAGAAGACAGGCTTTATGGAATCATGGGACACCTTTAAACTCTGGGTAATAAAGCAATTTTCATAGGTCAAATGAAACGATTTTTGTATTTCTAAAAATTCTGCCCTATATCTGTGTACTATTTTTTTAAACTTAGCTTTAAAACAAATGAGTTACAGTCACGAGGGTAGCGACATCCCTGTCCTCGTGACTCCTATGGGTCATTCTTCTCAATGGCAGCGAGATTCAGGCATACAACGTGTCATCGACTTACTCAAAGTCCGTTTCCTCCTTCAGCTCTGCCACCGGTTGGAAAAGGACGTTTCTTTTGCTTATTCCCAGCACGCAAACGGAATCGTCAGTAACAAACTTTCCTGTAAAAGTTAAAACAGCTAAGAACTACGAACTCATCATGAGGGAAGACAGTTTTGCTAGTTTCAGAAACCAAAATCACATAGCAAGGTAAGAGTTCAGATTCCTCAGAACCACCTTGGGGTAGAAGCCGGGGGATTCCCAGTCTTGACTAGCAGGCTTAGGAATTGTGTAGGTCCTTATTACATTTGAGAATCAGAGCTGTCCAACCACTGGGGGACAACCATGGTGCTCTGTGACCAATGTCTTTACAAGAGGTGTCCCCTTCAGGACTGGGGAGGAGGCCTAGCTTGGGGCGAGCCCTCCCTCATTCCACCCAGCCCAAGAAGAGCAACTTGCCTGCCTCTTACCAGCACAGTGGCCACCAGAGAGAGAGAGGTTTTCATGGAAAGACACTTTTTTTAAAAAACAGTGGTAGCAAATACTTTCCTAAATACTGGTCTAGGGAAATGGACTCAAATTGCACTAAAGAGAGATTTCAGTCAAATAATGAATGCTTAACGCACATAAAACACACATAAAGGGGCTGAAAGTTAGGGAGAAGGATCTATAGATAAAATGGGGAAAGAAATCTAGAAAGTAGAATTTGGGTAGCTCTTGACAATCTGGTTATATCTGTGACTGCAGAAAAGTAGAGAGTGATGTAGAAAAACTATCAAAGTAGAAGGAACTGAAGCCAAAGTCAGTTCTCTGAAAATATTAAAATTAGGTTGGCACTGTTTATAGCCCCATTTTTATAAATTGTTTTTGTGAGCTAGGTGTTAGAAATTATATAGGCTTAACCTTGACAGTGTGTGTGTGTTACGACACACACACATCCCGTATGAATGATCAAGAAACTTGAAGGAGGCGTGGCAAAAATATTGACACAGATCTCCAGTACCAAGAGTGGCTAGAGACTAGAAATGCCACAGGCATTAAAAAAAGGATATTATGAAAAGGTTCAGGCCAAATTTCTTGAAAATTAAGTCAATTGAAAGTTTCCTAGAAAATGTAACAAATAGTTGTGTCAGCATGACATTTCAGTCTAATCTTTCTACAGAGATAACTGGGTGTTTTGAGGGATGGTTTCACAGGAAAATTCTGTGAAATATTCAAAAAGCAAAACTCTCATGTTATATAAACTTTAAGAACCCCAGCTCCCCCTTCAAACTTGACTCCAACACGTGACAAGGACAGTAATAGAGGGGAAATGGCTGGCAAATGTTCACAACCACCGAAGCAAAAACCTGCACACTGGAGCCAGGAGTGAGTAAAAGATAGCACGTTGTGACCAAGTCCGTTTCGAAATTCAGGGTGGCTTTTTTTTTTTTTTTTTTTTTTTTTTGCGGTACTGGGGATTGAACCCAGGGGCGTTCTACCTCCGCGCTACACCCCCGGCCCTATTTTTTTATACTTTATTTTGAAACCAGGTCTCACGAAGTTGCGGAGGGCCTCACTAGGTATAGAGAGGGAGCTGAGGCTGGCGGCGAACCCGGATCCTCCGGTCTCTGCCTCCCAAAGTACTGGGATTACAAGTGTGCGCCACCACGCCCGGCTCAGGGTGGCTTTTAACATTATAAAGTCAGTTTTAAGTGATTTAGCGCATTAACAGATTAATGGAGAAAAATCTCATTTGATATGAAGTTTATAAAATAAATATCCTTTAATAATTGAAAAATACTTAGGAAGTAAAACATGTATCAAGGACTAATAGTAAATGTTAAACTACACAAAGACAGACTTTAGGTAAACACTGAAGGTGTTGATTCCTTCACAGTTGAGAACAGAACCAGAACCCTTCTATCTGGTAAACTAGGTGTTTACTGGAGAGATTAGCTGGTGCAGTAATGCACAGACACCCACAAAAATTATCAAAAATGAAAAGGCTGTACAGGTGATGGATGTATACATTAACATGAATCTAAACGACTACTAGGACCCAAGAGTGTAGAAAAGTTGCTGATCACAAGAAGCAGTTTCTTTTATTTCTATATACCAGCGGGGGGGAAAAATTATTATTTACAATAATGTATTTTTAAAAGATTAAGAACCTAGCAATCAAGACCAGCCTCAGCAACCTAGTGAGACCCTGTTTCAGAGCAAATCAAAATTAAAAAGGGCTGAGGGGTAGGGTGTAGCTTGGAGCTAAAAAGCCCCTGGGTTCAATCCCCAATACCAAAACAACAAAAGGAATCTAGGAATAAACCTATCAAAAGATGAAGAAAAACAGTGCTTTGATAAAAGATAACAAAAGGTTTTAAATACATGAAGATACTGTGTTCATGAATGAGTTCAATATTGTAAAAATATCAAGTTCTTTTCCCAAATTATTTGTTGAAATGTAGGTACTCCACTCTCCCTCCTCCCCCCAAAAAACACAGAATTTGGGTAGCTTTTGACAAATCTGGTTGTTTCTGTGACTGCAGAAAGAACTAAGGATACCAAAACACTGGAAGAAGGCTCAGGTAGAAGGACCTGCTCTACCACATGTCAGTTATTACTTTGACATTAAACTGGAATATTTAGCCACCAATGAGCCACAGAACCCAGAAATAGTTTTAATAGATGCCTTACCTATCATGGAAATTATACTACAGAGTAGAATTACAAGTTTCTTCAATAAATGGCATCCAAATAACAGATTACCCACATAGAAAAAGAATGAAATTAGACTTTAATTGTCATATTAAGTATATCAAAAAATAAATGAAAAGAGTGGTGAGTTGAGGGCATTAAGATTTGGAGGATTTCAGTAAGACGACTTGCAAAGAATGACAAGATATGCCACGAGATGGGAGAAGATACTCATAAAATGCAATTATAAAATATAAAATATTTAAAAATTCCATGATAATATAAACATAACCAGCCAGTGGAAAAACAGGAAAAATACTTGGATGATTCACAGAGAAATAAGAATGTTAAGCCAGGCTTGGTGGCACGCGCCTGCAATCCCAGTCCTTCAGAGGCTGAGACAAGGAGGATTGTAGGTTCGGGGCCAGCCTCAGCTACTTAGTGAGACCCTGTTTCAAAATAATAAATAGGGCCGGGGGTGTAGCTCGGAGGTAGAATGCCCCTGGGTTCAATCCCCAGTACTGCAAAAAAAAAAAAAAATAGAAATAAGAACGTTATATGCAAACACATAAGAGCCTACCCATTTCCCTCTTTTTTAAGTTCAGCCTCATATGATGAAACACTCACGTGCACCAAACAGACATTTGAAAAGTCAGGGTAGCAAGCGCGGGTTAGACAGGAGTAGCAGGACCCTGCACACCTGCAGGTGAGCATGTGACTGGTAAAACGGAAGACCCAGTCCTGGGGCCAGTCCCAGGGACCGGGTCACTAGCACTGTGTCAGCAAACACCAGGACACAAATGCCAGGGTCTGCAGAATGGACAGGTGACCTCCTGGTGCAGCGGGGATTAGACGAGGGATGTGTAGCAAGCAATATGGGGGCGCTCAGAACCTAAGGCCTTTGGAGGAAGGCAGCAGGGGAAAAGCCCATGCCCTAGAGTCAAGCAAAACAAGACCACTGGCTTTGGAGAATTATTCATGGGTAGTAAAACTCGAAAATAAACCAAGGGAATAGTCATCGCAAAATTGTAAGCTTACTTCTGACGGGGAGAGACTAAAAATATTGAAATCATACACGTTTGGGTTTTGAAGGAGGAAAATAGTATAAATACCTCCCCGTCTTTTGTTATAAGTTTTTTCTCTCTTAAAAAGCAGTTGTGCGTGAATGAGTGAACAAGTCTTAAGTAAAAGCCAATTCAAAGTGTTTCATGTCACCAAGGAAGAAAAACAAAAATCCCATTATACAAGTCTTACTAATTGAATTGCACATGTGCATAGCAATTTTCTGACTAATGAGAATACTAAATTATTTGAATGTCACCCATCGCTAAAAAGCAGGAATCGAGTATTATAATTTTGAAAATCATAAATAGCAATACTCAGAAACCACCAAGAACAGTGTTATCTCAGGCAACTCAATGCTGGGTAGAAAAGGGAAAACGCCCTACTTCATGTAACAGTATTTCCGCCAGTGTGGGCCGCACGTACTTGGTCCCAAGCCCGTGGTCCCCTCCCTGTGCCTTCGTACCTTTGCCCTGGGACTCCTTCAGTTTCGTGGTGATCCACTGCATAGCTCGGGCAGAGATTTTGGTTCCAAAGTTTCTATCAAATGGAGAAGGTGCTCCTCCCTGTTGGCGGTGAAGTTATATTGAAATATTAGTTCTACAAACAATACTTTCCTGAAATAATCAGAAATGACAATTTCTGTAGTTTAACAAAATTCACATTTTTAAGAGATGCAGATCTGCAAATATGGCTTGGTTTTGCATATTTCTACTTTTTTATACTTTTATTGGTGCATTGTAAAGCTACATCATAGGGAGATTCAAAGTGATACAAACAGGTACATGCACTGGGTATATTTCCACCATATCCCACCCCTTACATGGTAGTGATATTTTCATGTGTGGACATAACCTTGTTTGAACTGTTGTTCCCTTCCCTAATCATGGTTTTCCCCCTCCCCATATTTCTATTTCTTAGATATAGTTGGGACAAAAAAACAATACACACTGTAGTAGAGCACTTGCCTAGCAGACATGAGGCCCTGGGTTCAATCCCCAGTACCCAAAAAAAAAAAAAAAAAAAAAAAATCCGAGTCCTGCAGCTTGTATTTGGCCTGTTAGGCAAGCATTATAGTGCTCTTCCTCCTCATAAAATGAGCATTTAAAATCAACTGAACAAGTCAACTAATAGTCATCAATTTTAGAATTTTTTATCAGGGTTTCTATAATTGACATTGGGGTATGACCAATCACAGTTTCCCTTAAGAATCTGATATGGACTTGCTTTTGCAAAAATACACATATGTCATAATTTAGGGGATGAATTTGTGAACCCTTTGAAATAAATTGGCGTACCCTAAAGTACAAGGAATAGGAGGTGGTGACGCAGAGCCCCTCGGCCTGCACATCCAGAGACCGGGGCCCACCTCAGGCCCAGCTGTGTTACTCGGGGCACACTTAACAAATCATACAACTAGAGTGTGCCCCACAGTTCTTTTCAAATCATTCTGATTTGGTGTAAATCTCAAATAGCTATCATTGGCCTGATACTGCGTTTTGAATCTTCTTAAAACCCCAATATTGAATTTAACAAAGAATTTAATGTGGATAAGCTATTTCCAATGAATGGGTATCACTATTAACACGAAAGATGATAGTTTTTTTTTCTTACGTATGCCCAAATATAACAAACAAGGGAAAGGATCCTAAAGCTGGTGGGATTGGGTATGATTGAAAAATTCAGATGCTATTTTTAATCATCCTGGAATTTACTTCTAAGTGCACATTTTTTCTCCAAAAATGGCTAAAATAAGACATCAAATCTAAAAACAATCCCACCAGTAGACTTTCTGTCCTGTCTCTTGGCATCGCAGACTGCGAGGAAGACCCAGCCTACCTGCTGCATGTGACCCAGCACATTCTTCCTGCAGTCGAACACGCCTTTGCCTTCTTCTGAATAGAGCTGGTAGATGAAGTCGGTGGTGTAGTTTTCGCTGCAGCTCTCGTTTCTGAAGCAGGTGGAAAGCAGCCACGTTTAATTGCGATGGTGAGCCCGGAAGTGTAATGTCCCCATCGCCCAGGTGCGCAGCCACCTGTCAGGTCGGCTCCCGAATCCTCTGTCCCTATCCTGACTCTGCACTTTCTCTTTCCTACATAAAGCTCAGGAGCTTAAACAAACACCTGGAAGGTATACTGAGAAAAAAGACTACAAAGCAAAAATAAATTTTAAAAATTTATTTTAAAAAATCTCCCCTTAGGCCAGGTACACGCCTGTAATCCCAATACTTGGGAGGCTGAGACAGGAGGATTGCAAGTTTGAAGCCAGCTTCAGCAACTTAGTGAGACCCTGTTTCCAAATAAAAAATAAAATAGGGCTGGAGGTGTGGCTCAGAGGTAGAATGCCTCTGGGTTCAATCCCCAGCACTAACAAACAGAAAACCTCCCTTTACTTAAACACGTTTATTACAATACACAAGTACTGTGCTTCTGTATTTCTTTAGTATTCATAGAATCAGAGGCAAAGGGACAATAGTCCTTAGGTTTCTGACCATAAGAAAGATTCTAAGAATCTAGGTCTAAAATGGAAATAAGACAAGAAATATTTTCCCGTTACCTTAGCACAAGACCTCTCTGGATGGTGGTCTTCATTTTCTCCGTCAGGTGCTCCACATTGGACTAAAAAAAGAGTATGTTTTTAATCAACTGGACATTAGACTTATTAGGCACCTACTGTGTGCCAGGTACTGGAAGGTTGTTAGTGCTAAAATGTAGCGGCAAGTAAGAAGGCAGCTGCTTTTAGAGCTATTTTTTGGTGGAGACTACAGTAGACAGACTATATTGGGTAGTGGTAAATGCAATAGTAATAATAAAGTAATACAGTATACAAATACACATGATGGGATTGGAGCTATGGTATTGGGCACATTTAGCGATGGGACTCATCTTCCACAAAAAATGCTTTCAAGATAGGTTTCCCTCTTAACATTGTAAGAATAAACATTTTTATTCTATGCATTTGTCTAGTCCTTATAGATTTATCTATTGCTCCTTACCTATTTTCATGACAATATTTTCTGTATTAGAGCCCTCAGAAGAAAATAACTACCAGTTGCCTGACTTTATATAGACTCTAACATAAATGCCTAATAAACATTTTTTTGACCAAGAAAAAAGTTCTGTAGACTCATAGCCATTTGTAAGTTCTGTTATGGAAAGGAAAATGTGTCTTTAAAGAAGAATATAAACATTTCAGTTCATGCGAGGAAGAGTACCAAAGGGGGGTAATTTCCTAATAACTCACCCTAAAAAGGTTTTTACAAATCATCAAATCTCAGTCTTAGCTACATTTCCTAAGCATCTACCTCGTGCCAAGAGCCACGGTGCCAGTAGGAAACTGTCTTTCAATAAACTTGAAATGTAAGCAATTCAGTACTGTCAGTAAACTCATGGTTCAGATCCACATTGCAGACATGTCATTAATAAGTACCACCAAACATCTCTTGACTTGATTTGGTTCAGCAACAGAGCAGAACTTGCCTAGAGACAACTGCTCAAGTTGTGTCTCTCTGCCCGTGCGTATCCTTTCACAGAGTAGAGCAATTTCAGGTTGTAGCGTCCCTGGCCAGCATCCCAGCCCTGCAGTCCAGCAGACACTGCGGCCCTCAGGGGCCTGCTCCTGCCTCCTCCCCAGTCCATGGCCACCTGCTGCTGGCACTAAGGCTGCACCAGCTCCGGCATTTGCTCACCTCCCCCTCCTCCAGTCCAGCAGCCTGGCTCTGGCCGGCATGGGCTGGCGAGGGAACTGAACCTGGGAGCGAGGATCTGCAAGACCGGCCCTTTACCTGAAAGAGCTGTAGGCCTGCTCTGTCGGTTTAGAAGCAGGTGTGGCATCAGAGATCTTAGATTTAAAAGCAGCTGCAGCAACACCCAGAGTTCTCATGTCAAGAGTGAATTCAGGGTAAGGATGTGTCAATTGTAGGTCATAGTAGGCAACATGTCCCACTGGGGTGGGGGAGGCTAGAGGGGTGGATGGGGGGTAGGTGGAAAACCTCCATATTTACCTCCTGTACCATTTTGCTCTGAACTTATAAGTGCTCTAAAAAAGTCTGCTAATTTAAAAAAATAAGTATCACAAAGCAGGAAGTTTGGCTCCTGTCTTGTTTTTAATTGGTGGTCTATGCACTGTCCCCCCACTGATGGCAGGTGCAGAAGTAACCACTTCACCGTCCCTGGCAGCCCCAGCCACCTCAGCGAGCGCCTCACCTCCCTAACTAAACTCAACACTTCGCAGACAGCAAGGGACATTTCCCTCCAACCACCACCAATCTCATCCTGGGATCTACAAAGATGCCAGAAGTCTGGCTCACACGGCCGTGTGTCAGAAGCCTTAAGCTGCTTAAATGATCAGATCCCTATAAATAAGAATCACCTTTAGGGGACTTAAGACAGATGTAAGAAGAAACACCACCCAATAGATAAAATCATTTTTTTTTTTTTGCAGTACTGGGGATTGAACCCAGGGGCATTCTACCTCCGAGCTACACCCCCAGCCCTATTTTTATTCTTTATTTTGAAATGGTCTCACTAAGTTGCAGAGGGCCTCACTAAGTAGCTGAGGCTGGCCATGAACCTGGATCCTCCTGTCTCAGCCTCCCGAGTACTGGGATTACAAGCATGTGCCACCACGCCTGGCTGAAATGATTTCTTTATAGACAAAGAACAAAACGTAAAGGCCTGTGTTTTCACACACACGAGTAAGATATCTTTAATTCTATCCACTGTTGCCCATCATCAGAGCTCCTACTGCTGAAGTAACAGCATCTAGATGTAACGAGATGATGACTAAGGGCATACAACTCGGGAGGTTTTACAATACCCATCTCTAGCCCCTCAAACGGCAAACAACTATAAACATCGTTATGCGTTTAAGAGATACCTCGTGGATTCCAAAGCAAATAGCACTAACAGAGACTGTTTACATACCTGCAGATCTCTGATATCGAACGGCTCTTCAAAGATGTAGGCCGCATCCGCTCCAGCTGCAAGCCCTCCCATGTTGGCCAGGTAGCCGCAGTAGCCCCCCATGGTCTCAATGATGAACACGCGGCGCTTGGTCCCGCTGGCCGACTGTTTGATTCGGTCACAGGTCTGGTCACAGATAAAGGAGGTCAGTCATTCCAACCCAGGACCCCGGCCCCTGCTCGATATGCACCAGCCCGGCCCTGCTCCCCCCAGCAAGCTGCAGCAAGCTCCTCCACCAAGCCCCAGCATGCAGCACGAGACACAGAGATTAACAGTGCACACAGCTACCAGGACGCTGCTGCCTCTGCATGGCCCTAATGTGAACCACCTTCCACGTTTACAATTGCAGGACAGAAGCTATGACTACCCATGGTGGGGGCCTGCCCATTACCTTCCCCCCGGACACCTTAAAAGGTGATAGGAGAGCTGATCACTAAGGCCAGCTCACTGTTTTGCTTTCTAAATGTGTCCTTGCTAAAGGAGCAACACTTAGCTAGTTCAAACTCAGATTTGTGTGTGTCAACCTTCCAGCTTAGTTGATGCAGATCGCTGTTACTTTCTTTTGAAAAGCTCCCTGAGATGTTAAGGTTTTGGTCACCTGCAGTCTATCCATGGACAGCGCATCATGCTTAGGGTACCTCTACTCAAAGTCGGACAGTAGCTTCTTAGACAAAGGCATCCAGAGAAGTCTTCCAGGCACACAGGCACCAGGTCTCATAATGAAATGTCTCGCCATCCACCCTCAACGAGGACCCAGGCTCAGGGCGAAGAACAGAGAAGTCCACCTGCCACCTCCCACCTGCAACATTCATTTCCGGAGGGCTCTGCCGAAGCCGCTAACCTGGCTCTTGGCATCCGACCTGTTCACACAAAGCTGAGATCCAGCTAGAAACCCTAAATCTGATCGTGTTCAAAATCTTCACTAATCACTCAGGTGCATGTCAAGGCCTTTAAGGTAGAATCCCTGGCCCTGCCAGTGCCCAGCCCCAGGTCCCACTCCTGGCTCCCATCTCCACCCTGGTGCAGAGATGCGATGCTGTTCTCAGATCCTTCACCCTGGCTAGCCTTCAGGCATGGCGGTGGGCTGGATAGAAGTCCCCCGAGTTATTCTGATCCTAATCCCTAGAACCCGTGAATGTTCCCTTATACAGAATTAAACCAAGAATCTAGAGACAGATGATCCTGGATTATACAGGCGATTCCTAAATGCCACTGTGTGTGGCCTTGAAGAGGGAGGCAGGGGAAGATTGGACACGGTGGCAGAAGGCCACCAGGCACTGGGACAGCATGCTGCTTGCCGGCTTGGGAGGCTGGGGGAGCCGCCTGGGAACAGGCCCTTCGAGGCATGTGGAAAAAGCAAGAACGGCCTCTCCCTGGAGGCCAGGCATCAACTTCAGCTCCTGACTTTACCCTTCGGGGCTGAGAGAGAAGAGAGTCTGGCTTTAAGGCACCAAGTGTGTGGTGGTTTTTCACAGCAACAGGAAACTCACAGGCCCCTTCCTGCCTACTCACCTCTGACCCAGTTAAGTGTTATTTCCTCAGGAAAAGTCTGATCTCTAGGACAGACTCTGATCTCTGGTAGGAGCTCTTGTGACACTTAACTGTCCTTTCCTGATAGAAACCACCCTGCTCCATCGCCCTGCAGTTACTGTGTAGTTACTTGACTCGGTTGCATCTCACTCGATGTAAATTTCAGGACAGGAATCCTGGGCTGGGCTTACACCACTGTTGTATCTTCAGCACCTCTGACACAGCAGGGGCTCAGTAAATGTCATCGAGTTAAAATCAAGGGCTGATGGTACAAATTCCCTCAACTAGTCCCAACGTTCTGAGTGGAGAGAGGGGTTGTGAAAGGGGCCAGGCCGCTGGGCGTGAGACCAAGGGCTGTAGATCTTTGAGGGAAGAGGAAAGAAGGTCCGACCATCAAAGTAAAGTAATAATCTGTAAATGTTCACTTTAAGTTTTAAAGCACGCTTTGATTAACAAATGTAGGCCAGATTAAAATCATTTCAACATGTAATTCCAGTTTCTTTGATGGATTCTTACCCTCAAATAATCAGTTGAGCTATTAGAAACTCACTCTGTTTAGTTCGGTGAGCTCTGCATTGTCTAGAGGTTCAGTGGGGGAGAAGAGGGTTCGAGGGGACCCACTCTCATTTTTATTTTTGGTACTGGAGATTGGACCCAGGGGCATTCTACCTCCGAGCACCACCAGCCAGCCCTCTTTAGTTTGAAACAGGGTCTAAGTTGCAGAGAGCCTTGCTAAATTGCCGAGGCTGGCCACAAACCTGCACTCCTCCTGTCTCAGCCTCCCAAGTACTGGGATTACAGGCATGTACCATCACAACCGGCTCTCTCATCTTTGTGCTATGCAGGGACAGGAGACAAAAACTAAACAAGTGCCCAAAGAGCACACAACTGTTGCTGAACAAGGATGCAGAATTCTGTGGGAGGGTTCTCATTGCTATATTTGCCTTGGGTCTTCAATTTTTATTTTTTGTGGTACTAGGGATTGAATCCAAAGGCATTCTACCTCCAAGCTACAGTCCCAGCCCGATTTTTTATTTCTTATTTGGAAACAGGGTCTCACTGGGTTGCTGAGAACCTTGCTAAATTGCCAAGGCTGGCTGCAAACATGCGATCCTCCTGTCTCAGCCTCCCAAAGTACTGGGATTACAAGTATGTGCCACCACACCCAGCTTATTTTTTTTTTCAGAACTGGAGATTGAACCCAGGGGCATTCTACCTCCAAACTACACTTCCAGCCCTATATTGTACTCTTTATTTTGAAACAGGGTCTCACTAAATTGTGGAGGGCCTCATGAAGTAGCTGAGGCTGGCCATAAACCTGGATCCTCCGGTCTCAGCCTCCCAAGGACTGGGATTACAAGCATGTGCCACCATGCCCGGCTTTATTTTTATTTTGAAACATGATCTCACTAGGTTGCTGAGTCTCACTACTTGCTGAGGCTGTTCTTGAACCTGCAATCCTCCTGTCTGAGCCTCCCAAGTACCGGGATTACAAGTGTGCGCCACCACGCCTGGCGCTTTGAGTCTTTTCATAGGCATGCAAATACTTAGAGCCTCCTTGCGTGGTCCTTCTCTAGAATCATAGGGCAGAGCGGGCTGTGTTGGAACCCAGCCCGTCAAGTTCTCCAGAGCTACAAAACCATGTGGGTTGTCCAATTTAATCTCCCCCTCACACCTGTTCTAGAGTGAAGTATACCAAACAAAGCTGACACCTGACAAAGGCCCAGCATTTCTGGGTGTCACCGACTGTAATGACCAAGGACAGCCGGGTTGGAAAAGTCAGCTTAAATACACTGCCCCTAAACACCCTCTCATTACCTAGATTGTACCCGAAGGCTTGACTTAGTTTCTTCTAAAAATAGTTAAGGTATTCTAGCTATGCCTCGTTCAGTTACTCAAGTAGTGCTGATAAGGGAACAGCCACAGTACAAATGCCACCCTGCCACGCATTGGTGGTGCACGGAGGGGGGAACCTCCGAGTTGGGGGTGGGAAGGTCACAGAGGGCCACCCCACTGTGTGGCACATGGAGAGTAGCCGTGAGCTGGACAAACCAGCAGCCCCACAGCCATGTTCACTGTGCATCAAACACTAACACCCTCCCATGTCACCTGTAGATGATTCTCTGGGGAAAACTTCTGGGAAGATTTGCAATGGAGGAAAAGTTCCGGGCTACAGTTCAAGTATTGCTAACATTTTGCTGTACTGGTTTTCAGAACTACAAATGACAGGTGGAAAAATAGGTGGAGTTTACTATAGTGTCTAGATAGAAAAGCCAGAGGACTCTGATGTGGGGACGGCCGCGCTCTGCTAACAAGCGAGGCGGCCCATTTTCCCATGGCTATGGTATTCCTTCAAGGTAGCCGACTCAGGAACCCCCGTGACCAGATGGGGCAGGGGCTGGGCAGGGGTCCTGGCCTGTGTCTGCTAGCAGAGGGTGAGGAAAGCTATTTCCCTGTCGGGGAATGTGCAAGATGAGGGGGCGAGAGCTGGCCAGGTGGCGACAACTTTCACCCGCGCAGGTATTAAAGGACAGTAAATTCTAGGTCAATGCCTGGGTCATAACAGCATTCAGTGCTGGCGGCTAATTTACCAGTTTCTCTATAATCCTTAATGTGCAAAAACAACTCCAGAGAGGGTAAGTGGGCCCCGGAGAGCCTGGACATTGGCCATGAGCAGAGGCCAGACTGAGGGGTCAGTACACTGCGGGGACACCAGGACACCGGGGATCTGCCTAGGATGCGCCCATGAACTTCCGAGTCAAGTGCTAAGATTTTGCTGGAGATCTTGGACACGTTGCCTGAGCAGGGCTCTTTCTCTCCTTTTCCTGCTTTATAATTCAACTCAGAAAAGTCAATCTGCAATAAAACCGTTGTTTTCCGTGGTTCTGTGCCAAGTCGAGCTAAGGAATCTGTCCAGCAGAGTTACGGTTTTTCACTGCAAACTCTAGAGCCAACTCAGACGTGAACGCCTAAAGCAAGAGGCCAGTGGCTGTCCTCCTGGGGGGAAGGGAGCGCCAGACATGGTGAGTCAGAAGTCACCCACATGCTTAGCCAACTTTTATTTTTTTGGTTTGGTTTGGTGAGGATCATTCCCAGCAGCAAAGCCCTTTGGAGCTACCAGAAGTTCTCCGGTCCCACCCAGATGTGTCTGCACGTCGGGCCTATGAAAGCCCAGAATGTTGTACATCACAGACAGTGCAGATGTTAGCACATCTGGACTTACTGGATTAGCCCCACCCACAGGATGCGGGGTTGGGGCAGTGCGACTTGAGTTCCTAGAAGGCCTCTCGCCCCACTAGGAAGACAGCATGTGGGCTCCCTCGCGCAGGTCAGTACTGCTCCAGCTTGGCGCGCTCTACTTACCAGGCATCTAGGTCCCCTCCGGGCACGCTGTGACTCCCTCTGTCACCCTCCTCTAATGTCACCCGCTTCTAGCTATTCCACTTCCGTTAGAAGAAGCAGGCCTTGCCAAAAAAACAATGCCCAAAGCTCACCTCGTTTAGGTGGTTCAGAAATGCAAAAGACTATATATAACATTTTTTTTTTTACTTTTGGTCAATAAAGACAGGCTCTCCCTGAGAGAGACTAGGGGAAATTATCCTATTACAGTAGAAAATCTGAAATAAAGACAAATATTAAAAAAAGTAAATAATAAAAAAGTATTAATAGATTTGGCTCATTCATTTGAAAGGACTGACTGAATGGGTTTTCCCTTTCGATTTCTACTTGGGTCAGTACAGTTCAGGGCAGGAAAGGGGGGGGCAAAACCCCGAGATGAGCATTGGACCGGACGGGCAGTCTTCTTAAGGCAGAAGAACCCAATCGCTTAAACAAAACAAAGCAAAAGTAGAAACAGTTCTCTTACCTCCTTGACCATATTCAGGCCAGTGTCAGAACCAATACTTATTTCTGTGCCTGGGACATTGTTGCTAATGGTAGCGGGCAGGACGCACATGGGGATGCAAAACTCCTCGTGTTTGCCTCGGGCATCAGCCATCATGATCACGCTGTGGTAAGCCTGAAGCAGTAGGGCCAGCGTGGTTAGCGGGGCACAGGCATGTCACCTGCCGGTCACTGGGCGTGGGCCGTGGCTCCAGGGATGTGACAGGAAGGGACCCAAGGACGCCCGTGGGAAGCAGCTTCATGCAGGTCAACAGAGCCAAAGGGAACCCCGGATTAGCACCTGTGGCGGAGCAGGGCGTGCCTCAGCAAGGCGTGGGGTGCAGCCCAGCCTCCTCCCCTCGCCCTGAAGGAGTCCACAAGCAGTAGAGTCAAGGAGGTGCAAGGCAGGCAGCAAAGCAGGTGTCAGGCAAAGCCGGGGACAGAGGCGGTGGCAGCGTGTTAGTCGTTAGATGGAACAGCTGCTCGTTTCTTGGCATTTCAGAGTCAGAGGGGAGAGCCAATCAGGCCGGGAAGGTCAGTGCCAACCAATCCCTTAACTTCTGCAGGTGGCGGATGGGGAGAGCACAGGGCTGCAAGGATGACATCGAATGACTGGCATCACCCATGCGGAGCAGGTCACCTGCAGGCAGGCACCACGCCGCCGCAGACAGGGAAGAAACGTGCAGTTACATTACCCACAGGCCCGTCACCGGGGACCCCTGGCTCCAGTGCCTGCGTCTGCTCCCCATTAGGAGAATCTGCCTCTTTTCTTGGGGTGGGAGGCTTCCTTTTGGGGGCCCTTGGCAGAGCTTAACGTTAAGCAGGCTAGATCAGCCAGAGTCTGATGGATTGCTTTGGAATTTCAACGTGAAATTGTTTGGCTCTGATGTCAAAAAGGTGAGCTTAAGCCCTCTGACAGATTTTAACTCTGCCTCAGGGTGTTAGCCAGGTTAGTAGTAGAAAACAGGTCCACTCACCCACAGTTCCTAAATCCAAGCAGCTCCCCACGGGGCACGGCATATTATAAACCACTTGGCTGCAATCCTGACCCACTTATAGTCTTTTGTCTTGCTATGTCTGCAGTCTACTGCAGAAACATGTACGATAATGGTATGTGCTCTGTATTACCTTTCTGCAATCCAAAACGTTCCAAGTTCTAGAGGGGCCCGTGTGACCCAAGGATTCTGGACAGTGGGCTGTGGACCTGCGGTAGGTTAGTCCTTGAAGCGGTCAGTAGGGAGGCGACACAGGGCAGTAGGCCCTGGGCGATGACAGGGTGCAGCAGAGGCAGGGTCTCCCCGTACTGCCTCCACCGGAGCTCAGCCCGAGGTTGGTCTACTGTGGGCCCCGCCTCTCGGGCTTTGTGTGTGGCTGTTATTACAGGCCTTCATTCAAAATACCAACGTATTTCAGAACCACCAGAGATTTACCTGGGCATGCCCACTGGCCAGCACCCACACTGTCTGATGGGCAACTGAGCACGTTTTAGGAGAGTGTTTGCACTCGCTGTGCTAAGGGATACTCTGACTCGGGACAGGCTGTACAGACAGGGGCTGGGTCTTTGAGAAGGCTCTTGAAGCGCAGACATAACCCCGGAGACCAGAGGGTTCCATGTGGGTTGGGCGGAACCTGGGGTCCAAGAGGAGAGGTGGTGGGATGGGGGGATGGGGGGTTAGTGCCTTAACTCCACTCTGAAACCTCCGATCAGTCATACTGCCTCAAGTTCCTTCTACCTTCTCCTGTTTGTTCCCCTTTTATTCCCTTCAATCTCCAAGCAAATAAGAGGGAAACTTTGGGGGGAAGGGGAGCCCCCTGCCCAGGAAAGCAGGACACTGAGGACACAGAAAAGTCTTGCCTCAACACCTTGCAGGAGCAGCAGTGACTCTCTCTGCTCTAGCCTCCGGGTGTACACAATTTTTTTTTTTGAGAAACTGGGGATGGAACTCGGGTGCATTCTACCTCCAAGCTACACCCCCAGTTCTAATTTTTTATTATTTTGAAACAGGGTCTCACTAAGTTGCAGAGGGCCTCACTAAGTGGCTGAGGTCGGCCGTGAACCCGATCCTCCTGTCTCAGCCTCCCAAGTACTGGGATTACAAGCATGCGCCACCACGCCCGGCTAGGTGCGCACAATGTAAAATACCACCCAGCTACCTTGAACACGTGGAGCCATCCACCTCGAGAGAAGAGACAGTCTTAGGGACCTAACTATGATAATTCATAATGGTGATCATAATTGGTGATCATAATTCAGGGCTACCAGCAGGGCTTTGGGCACTGCTACCTCCATGGCATTTGAGGGCAGCTCATACCCAACTTGCTTTGGTTGTTTTTACTAGAACAAAGTGCTGTGTGGTGTTGAGAAATAAGAAGTGAGTCCAGTTAAAAAGCTCTAATGCTGTATCTTAAGAACTTCCTAAACAGCTCCTCTCGGGTCTTTCGTTACATTAGTTTTGCTCTGCCCCAAAGCCTCACTGCCCCTTACTGCACCCCTACTGGCATCCGTTTCCAGGGCTGCATCTGTTGGACAAGTGGCGCTACTGGCAAGGAGGAAATGATTAGTTTAGACGATGATGAGCTGCCCAGAGATAATGAAAGCTGAATAAAATCAAACTAGCTCTGGGTCTGTCAACTGCGACGTGGTTGACATTCTGAGCCAGGTACTTCCCTGTGGTGGGGACTGTCCTGTACGCTGTCAGACACTGAACACCACCCCTGACCTCTACCCACTAGATGCCAGGACTGTCCTCTCTGCCAGTTCTGACAACCCAGAAAGTCCCTTGACATTGTCACTGTCCCCCTAGAGGCAAAATCGTCCACAGTCCAGAAACACCGAGCTCTCTGAACAGAATAAGCCAGCTGGTATTGGAGATGTCCACAGCTTGTCAATTAAATGCTATCCAGGGCCAAGCAAGTAATGACATATAACCACAAACAAAATGTCTAGATATGAGAACAGAGGGATGGACCAAGGAAACGGCCATAGAGGGCCTGTAGCAAGTAGTTTAGTATCAAGTTAATATCAGATGACCTGTTTAGCATTCATGGTGTAACCTACTGATACTAACTTGATACTACTTGCTACAGGCCCTCTATGGCTGTGTTTCCTTGGTCCATCGGAAGAGCTGCAGGAGGGACCCAGGGTGACCCTGTACAGAGTCGCCTCACGTCCTCATTTCCTGGAGGTGATGGCAGCCCCCTTTCAGTTTAATGACCAGCCTCGCCTAGTTAAACCCAAGTCCACACTGCTCACAAGGGATTGGCTTCATCTTGCCTTTAATAAACAGAACTCAGGGATGGGTGCCTCATCTACGTTGGTCTCTTTCCCTTCAGGATGCATAGAAGGGACTCTTAGCTGTTTACTACCCCATTACCAGCTCCAGGGCACTTGGCCTCCCCCAAGGTTCTCCCAACTGCCTGGCTCTGGCTACCTACCTTGAGACAGCAGAGTTGACACGACCTAGCTCCTCAGAGCCTCAGAAACATAGTCCACAAACACACACACATCCACTTACCACATGGGGCCACGCCTCAAGCCCTAGGAGTGGTACACTACCTACGCGTTCTTTTCCTCTCTCAGACATAACTGTTGGTTAACCTTGCTTTGAGAAACTCAAATATATACATATTTGGACCATATTTAAGAAAAATCACAAAATCCCTCTAAGGGAAGAAAGAGGGAAATGTGATAATTTAGGTTCTTTCCCTCTATATATTTTGGTTTTCAAATTTTCCACTATATATGTATTATATATTTACCATCTGGGAGAAAACAGTTCTTTATAGGAGAAGGACTTTGGAATTATAAAATGAGAGACTCCTTCGTGCCTGAAAGCATGCATCAACTATCTACCAGGGGACAAACGCCCACCTTGGCTGCCTGCTGTATAAGTTCCCACTAACTACACATGACGGCCCCCACGTTCTCCATCCATCGCCCTAAGGTGAGTTCCAATCAGGAGACAGCGAGGGAAAATGAAGCTCCGATTGCTTCTCCTGCAAACTCAGCTCACAAGGGCTCAAAATCTAGCAAAAGCAGGTTAGAGAGCAAAAAACAACAATGATGGAATTCATTTTGCGGTAGACACCAATGTTTACATTCACGAATGAAGATCTGTCAAGAGCCCACATCAGTCAGTAGCAGCAAAAACAGTAACAACAGTCACGAGAAAGCACATGCCACATCTAAGAGGTTAGTGATTGTAAACAAAATAAACGTTGCTTCCAGGAAACACTGGTCACATTGTTTTAGTAGACAAGCTGAAGAAAGTTTAAGAAGTTCAGAAAAGCAAGGAGTAAGCGCGAAGCATTACTTACCCTTTGAATTTTATTTTAAAGCATGTTGCCTTTTATTTTATTTACCAGTACTAGAAACAAGTTTGGTGCCAGGAGTTTAAGAAAAAAAAAAACATCTTTGAAAAACACTCGCAAGATCTGGGTCTCAGGAGGAAAATAAAAACTCAGTAATTTCTGAAAAATTTAAGACACCGAATTAAAAAAAAGTGAGATGCATTCTGATTTAGATACTCATCTTCAGACACCCATATGAATTACCATGTGCAATTGGCAAATATGTTACACAGGACATCCACCTATGTTTTGTTATTGCCTTTTGGCAAAAATATATATATTTTTAGATATAATTTGACAATTTGGTGGGGGAGAAAATAATATTAATGGCCTTAATAAAAAATGTAATAAATGTGATGGTGGATTCAGTCAAAGAATAATGGTACGAAGCATTTAGTTGAAAAAAAAATTTTTTTTTGCGGTACTGGGGATCAAACCCAGGGGCATTCTGCCTCTGAACTATACCCCAGCCCTATGTTTTATTCTGTATTTTGAAACAGGGTCTCACTAAGTTGCAAAGGGCCTCACTAAGTAACTGAGGCTGGCCGCGAACCTGTGATCCTCCTGTCTCAGCCTCCCAAGTACTGGGATTACAAGCATGTGCTACCATGCCTGGCTTAGTAATATTTTCTACCCTTAGATATCAAGGTAGAAAATCCTGGGCTGGGATTTATCACAATAAGATGTAATAGGCTGGAAGAAAATTAGGCTAGGGAAAAAAATAATTTTAAAGATTATCAAATCATAAAACACTGTGCTCTGGGATGGCCTGAGCTACAGATGTCACTGTCAGGTGAGGGGTCTTGGCAGGTACGATGTACCATCCCAGCAGCCGCACAGAAGAGGTGGTAAAAAGTTGGCAAGTTAGAGCAATGATTTTCAGAGCCTAAAAGGCTTTTTAGCACATTTTTCTGAAAAAAGAAAAAGAAAATGTGTCCTTGAGGGGTGTGTTTCTGGCGCACTGGTAGACAAAAGGGGCCAGGCCTGGGTTAGCATCAGCCGCACCTGCTTTGCTGGCACACGCACACTTACATCCGTGATAGTGTTCAGGGCCGTGTCCGCCCCGATGCTGAAATCGGAACCGGGCACATTGTTGGAGACAGTGGCAGGGACCATAACCATAGGCACACAGAACTCCTCGTGCTTCTCCCGGGCAGCGGACAGCTCTAGGAGTCCCAGGTAGGCCTGTCAGATAAGTATGTGTGATTGGGGGGCCAGGGCGGGGGCAGAGGGGCACAGAGGAGAGCTGCTGGGAGGGCGAGCGCACAGGAGAGTCTGGGGGAACCACATCTACCAGAGCACACACAATACATATTGCGGTATCATTGGGTCACTAAAAAAAAAAAAAAAAAAATCAACAGATACATTAAGGCCACAGACAAGGATAAGTGGTTTTCTAAGCACAGAGGAGAAAACAGGACATTATCATCTAGAACAATGAGTCTCTTCTTGGTCAAAGTCTGATTGTTTGAGGTTCTTACACTTCTTTAAACACTTTAAAGCGTGATGGTGCACGCTTGTCATCCCAGTACCCAGGAGGCTGAGAGGAGGAGCGCAGGTTCGTGGCCAGCCTCAGCAACTTAGTGTGGCCCTCTGCACACAACTTAGTGAGACCCTGCCTCAAAATAAAAAATAAAAAGGGCTGGGGGTGTAGCTCAGAGGTAGAATGCCCCTGGGTTCAAGCCCTAGTACCACAAAAAATTAACAAACAGGATATTGGACATAATTAAGGACTGCAGTCCAACATACAACTCTAAAAAGAAATCTAAAAGGAAAATCTAACACTGAACTACCTTCCTCTCTCAATCAGTGGCATTCAAACTCAAGAGATGGAATTATTTGTACAGGCTGGAAAAAAATGAGAACTCAAACAGATGAATCTCGGTTGTCTAAGAAGTCAAACGTTTGCTTCCATGTTAAGTGACATTATCAGAATTGGGTCAATTTTTTTTTTTGGTCCTGGGGATTGAAACCAAAGGCATTCTACCTCTGAGCTATACCCACAGTCTTTAATTTTTTGTTTATTTGTTTGTTTGAAACAGTGTCTCAGTAGATTGCTGAGTGTCTAAGTTGCTGCAGCTGGTCTTGAACCTGTGATCCTGTCTCAGCCTCCCAAGTACTAGGATTACAAGAGTGTGCCACCATGCCTGGCTGGGTCGATTTTGTAATGCCACATCTTGCCACCCTGATATTCTTCTGAATTACAATTGCCCAGTAGCAATTGGACCTGGGAATCTACAATCCCACTTTACAAAGAGGAGCCGACGAGTACTAAGCTCATGTGGAACCAACACAGGGTTGTCAGTGAGTCCCCCAAAACTAACACGCAGGTCAGCAGAGAAACAACCTACCTCAAATCCGCCAATGAGCAAGAGGGCGTTGATGTTGTAGAGACGCATCTGCGAGGCAATGTCCGCCAAGAACTTCCCCGGTAGGATGCTGAAAACATTTAAACCAGGGGGTAAGGTCACGCACTGATGTGCACTGCACTGGCAAACCCCGTGGAATCCACTCTGTCCCCAGGCCTGCCTGCCCGCCCACCTCCCGTCAGTGGACAATCAGGTGGCGTTAGGGAACAGAGGACAATTAGCAGCTTCTGCCTTCCTGGTGGGTAGAGAGCACCTTGCAACAGTGCTGCGAGGGAGCCCGGAATCCACCTCTGGAGAGTGTTTCCCAAAACCATTTAAGAAGTACTTGAGCTAATAGCTCCACCTAAAAATAATTCTACTGCTTCATTAGAAAAATTAAGCAGAGTAGCTTGCAGTTATTAACAGTAATTGCTTAAGTGGAAATTTCCAACTTCCAAATAATATATATTATATATTGTATAATAATATATATTATATGTTATATTACATGTTATATATTATATAAAATATATATAATATACATAATATATAATATACAAAACATATTGTATATATAATATTATTCAATTTTATCTCATTTAAAACCACATCCAGCCAGGCATGGCAGCACACGCCTGTAATCCCAGTAAGTAGGAGGCTGACACAGGAGGATTGCAGGTTCAAGGACAGCCTCTTCAGCACCTTAGCCAGGCCCTCAGCAACTTAGACCCTATTTTAAAACAAAAATAAAATAGGGCTGGGTGTGTAGCTGAGAGGTAGAACACTCCTGGGTTCAATCCCCAGAATCGCAAAAAAATAAATAAATATAAAGTTTTAAAAATAAACTATATCCACCCACACTTGCTATTCCCCTCCTGTCTTGTCACCTATTTTAAAGGACACCATTAACAACCACAACACCAAGCAAATGATGTTTGACTCTGCCCCCTCCCAAGATCCCATCCAACACCTGTCCCTAATGTTTTTCATGTTTACAGGAGAAATAAAGTACTTATGCCTTGGGTAGATATAGGAGTTGAAGGACAAAAATATTCAAGCACGGCAAATCAGAGCAACGCAGCGGACATGTCTAACTGCAAACCCCCTGCCGGCCTTCTGATGTAGGTTTTAAACATCTTCAGAATGTGTTCAAAGCTGCCACCTTGTTCCACTAACTACTCAAGACACTGGAAGCCCTGGCTTTAAATCAGAACAAAGGGCTGAGACAATATCCTTGGGACAACAAGCTACCATTACATGGAACCCAACATTTATTATGCTCACCTGAAAATTATTTTCTTTCTATATCGAAATGTAAACTAATAATGACTGATGTTAATGGTTGCACTCTGAGATAATCAAAGATGGGAAAGACTTAGGCTTAAATCACACAGCTCGTTAGAATATCCTATCCCCCATCCTATCCCCCGCTACACGGGAACACTGAAGCTGACTAATTCAGAAAAAATTTATTTTTATGCCAGAATTACTCAGGCCATTTCCTCAGCTGTAGAAATCAGCCTTGAGTGGCTGTGTAGCTTAATTGGGTTGTTCCCAACGACATGGTACTGCCTCACAAAGCTTTAGTGCTATTTACGCAGCGCGGTTACCATAGCTTGGTGATAATCACTCATCTGTACGACTCCAGATGAGATTAAAGCTCTTCATGCACCCTTCTGCTCTTCCAATTAATAGAAATTGGAATTGTTCGAGAGGTGTGTCCACATGTTACCTTCCCTCTCCTTGTCTTTCCAAGCCCTGGGACCTGTCCCCAGATCCCTAAACCAGGATCAGGTGACTGGGGCAAGGCCAGGTATGTGGCCCAGTCCCTTTTCCTTTAGGATTTCCTTACAGGAAATTAGAAGCGGCATCCACACCAAGCTACTCTCTTCTAAAATATGCCTCTTTCTTCTTCCTTAAGAGCAGGCCAGAGAGTTAAGATTTGGAAATTACCGTTTTGTCCCAAGAATGGACCCTCCTTGGCCGGTCCAACCTCCAACATCTCCCCAGCCGATTTCTTTGATCTAATAATCAAACACAGAGTCAACAGCAAAGTGAGAAATAGAAGGGACCTAGAAAGCCTTGACTATAGCTCAGATTCCTGTATCTTCAACGGGCTGCATTTCCAAAGAGATCTGTGAGTGTCATGAGACTATTTTCTCATAGTGATGCTGGAGTCGAGGCATGACGTGGGTGTCTAAGGTTCAACAACTAAGAACCCCAAGGAAAGTACCCTCTCCCCACCTACGAGGACCTCAGCATCTTGACCCCAGATGATGCGTGTGTGCTGACTGGGCAGTTTAGCTGGCCCAATTCTCTCACTAGGAAGTAAAAGAAAATATCATGATCTTTATATTGATAAAAGATGAAAAACCTTTTAAAAGATGAAAAGAAACCTTTTCTTATGAGGAAATAAAAGAAAACCATAGATGAGTGGCTAAGCAGATGAAGTTCAATCATTGGAGAATTCTGAGACAGCCACAACATAGGCTGCAGAATAAAAACACGCTGGGCTGGAACTCCAGGCAAGACGGCTTCTAGTCTTGTGATCTTCAGTCCATAACTAACTTGTGAGATCTTCTATGTTCTGATGAGGTCTCCAGGTAAAGCTTATTTAAAATAAAAATATCATCCTATTTAAAATGATTATCTAAAAGCATATACATGCAAAAATTGTGTGTATGTATGCACACATGAGAGAGAGAGAGAGAGAGAGAGAATCCCCAACAATAATAGAGCTGAAAGAGCCCAAAGTTGAAAGTGCTAATCATGTAAATCGGTTTTGAAGGCAGTATTTTTTTTTTTTTTTTGCAGTACTGGGGATTGAACCCAGAGGCATTCTACATCCGAGCTACACTCCCAGCCCTATTTTTTATTCTTTATTTTGAAAGAGGGCCTCACTAAGTTGCAGAGGGCCTCACTAAGTAGTTGAGGCTGGCCGTGAGCCCATGATCCTCCTGTCTCAGCCTCCCAGGTACTGGGATTACAAGTGTGCACCAGCACGCCCAGCTTTGAAGACAGTATTTCTTTACACAAAGCAAAGAGCATGTTAAGAGCAATAAATTTCTTAAAGCTGAGCAAGACAAGAGCAGCAGCAAAGCAGAATTTGAACCAGCCTAGGTATCTGTCAACAGATGAATGGGTTAAGAAACCGTGGTATATACACACAACAGAATTTTACTCAGCCATAAAGAAGAGCAAAATGTTGTCATCTGCAGGAAAATGGACAGAACTAGAGAATATTATGCTGAGTGAGATGAGCCAATCTCAGAAAGAAAGGATCAAAAATAAACAAAAGGGGGACTTCAGATAAATGAGGAGAGAGGCCAGTAGAACAGTGGGAGAGAACTAGGGAGGGAGGAGGGGAGGGGAAGGGAGACCTGATGAAGGCCACAGTTCAAACAATCTAGATATGTATGTGAAGTGATCAATACCAATTTCAATATTATGAACAGGGAGGGGGAGGAGTGGGGTGGGCTCTGAATAGAAACACACCAAATGCTGTGTGGATCTATGTTTCTATCACTTTGAACCTCAATATGATGTATAATTGCAATGTACCAATAAAAGTATATTTAAAAAGAAGTGTTAGTTACTTTATTAAGGTCTTTCATCTGAGTGCTTGTGTATATCAGACCCCACACACTTTGCCCACCAGAGCCCCATTAAAACCTGACAACAGCCTGTGTGGGGACCGTCTCTGCTCAGTCACCTGACGTCTTTGAGAAAACTTGAAAATACATTAAGTGTTGGGCTTAATTTGAGGGCCTAGGCCCTCTTACTTAGGGGGCAGGATTCTAAAGCAGAAGCTACCCCTTAATAATTGTGTTAGGCACAACCCTGGATTACAAGCATTGCAAGGTACCGGGGCCTGGCCTCCCCAGGTGCAGTGCCATTCCTCCTACCTGCCTCTGGGACCCCAGGAGACTCACCTGGCCTTTGGCGAAGCCATCAAAACCATCATAGACCGCAAACATCTTGTGGCCGTCCGCGATCCCCACCCGCACGGCGGAGCGCACAGCCGCGTTCATCCCAGCCGCAGGTGCCCCCACGTTGATGACAGCCACGTTGCAGTTGCTCTGACAACAGGAGGAGGAGAGCCGGGGTCACCAGGCATGTGCAAGGGCCCCCCCAGCTGCACACCTCCCAGGTGGCCACACTGTGCCAGTTTAGACGACAGGCGATTACACACTGCACATCAGCATACAGGTCTCCACAGAAAGGTTGGTCTCAGAGGTCAAGGACAATCTCCCCGACATTTGAGCTGGGACCTGATTCTGAGGGCAGAAGGGCACACAGGCCACCCATAGCAGGCCAGGGGCAGCACCGGAAAAGCCCGGCCACCTACCTTCCGGATCTGATCGTCAGGCAACTTGATGGCAAGTCGCTTGTAGATGTTGAGGTTGGCCTCAAAGCTCCTGAAAGAAAACCATGTTCCTGGGTCAAAGCTGAGAATACAGGACAGGACAGGGACAATTTCATTGGGGGACAGGGACGATTTCATCAGGGGACAGGGACGATTTCATCAGGGGACAGGGACCAAACAGGATGACAATTTTGCCAGACATTCTGTTAATGCCCAACACATCTATTGGCTGTTGGGGAAGAGAGAGGCCCTGATACAACACAGGGCCGGCCTGCAGAGCACTCAGCAAAGAGCCTCAGGACTCTTTCTAGTTCAAAAGCAACATGCTAAGGAAAAATGGCATTCTCAGCTTCTCTTAAGTTTCTTTGCAAAATTCTAGTGGCATGTCACCTTGTACCTTAATCTCATCAGATTCTGAATAACCCACACCCGTCTCCCTTCCCAAAGTAATCAGATAATAGAAAAACCAAATTTCTCTTACCTAATTGTTCATGCTGTCAACCTGTAGATTGGGTGCCTACTGTATCACCTTACTTTTTGAATTTTTATACTGAGATAGAATAAGCGCAACCTCCAAGCACATTCCAGATGAACAGGCCCGAGAAATATAAGTTCCTAATAAAACAGTTTCCTACAAAATAACTCACGTCCCCCGGAGCCGGACAGCATCTTTAAATCTTCTCTCATCCATCGCCTTTTGTACATCCTGGGTCTTTTAAAGAAGAACAGAAGAATGAGTTGAGACTTTGTATGTCCATGGGTGGGGAGAAGCTGCGCAGTCCCTCCATGGTTGGACCTCCCTCCACGCTTTGGCCAGTAGCCCCAAGGTTGGGGGCTAGACCGCTGGCGGCCTGCTGCACCTGATGCTGTGGCCAGCAGCCGGCCTGTCAGTGTGCAGGTGTGAAGTCAGGGCATGAAGATTTCACCCCGCAAGAGCAAAGCTAGAGGAAATGGGCCTCTCAGGGAAGGTTCTGGAAAATTCTCAGCTTGATTCTAGTGGGGGGGGAAGCAAAACCCAACCTACCACCTTGCTGGGGGACTGTAGAACCTGAGTGTACACAGTAGGCAGAGGGAACAGAGGGATGGGGGCCACCAAGGTCTCAGGACTGACACGCTCTGGGTAGCCCCCATTAACTTCAGGATCTTGGGCAAGTTACCCGTCTCCCTAAGCTTTGATTCACTCATTTAAAAGGTGAAGAAAATGCCCCGATTTCCAGGGTGGTCTATGGTTATTAAAAGCAGACCTTTAAGAAAATAGTTTGACAGGTGTGGTGGTGCACACCTGTAATCCCAGTACTTGGGAGGCTGAGACCGGAGGATCACAGTTCGGAGCCAGCCTCAGATACCTAGTGAGGCCCTCCGCAACTTAGTGAGACCCTGTTTCAAAAATGAATAAAAAATAGGGCTGGGGGTGTAGCTCAGAGGTGCCTAGTACCCTGGGTTCCATCCCCAGTACCTAAAAAAAAAAGAGAATTTACAAACTGCAGGGGCTCAACAGATGACTCACTATCCTTTTCAATAATGAAATCTTGAGATAGTTTTTTGAAGAACAACCCATTTTTTTCTAGACAAAGAGAAGATAGACACGAAGAGGCTCAAAATAAATATGCTGCACATAGTTTAGTGCTGTGACCCTCTTAAGCCTACCAACTCTCACACAGTTCAGTCACTTCCTGTCCTCTGTCCCCAAGGAGACACATGCACACACACTTGCACATAAACATGAACACACGCACACACTAGCACTTACACACTCATACATGCACAGACTTGCTTCACTCCTATAGATTTTTGGTAATTATGTTTGATTTTTTTTTGCTGGGTTTTTTTTTGTGTGTGTGGTACTGGGGATTGAACCCAGGGACATTCTACCTCTGAGCTACACCCCCAGCCCTATATTTTTTTTTAAATAGGGTCTCCCTCAGTTGATGAGTCTCTCTCTACTTACTGAGGCTGTCCTCGAACTTGCGATCCTCCTGCCTCAGCCTCCCAAGAACTGGAATTGCTGGCATGTGCCACCATGCCTGACTTATTTTTTGTTTTGAAATGGTCTCACTAGGGTTGCCGAGAATCTCGCTAAATTGCTAAGGCTGGTCTCAAACCTGTGGTTCTCCTGTCTCAGACTCCCAAGTACTGAAATTATAGGTGTGTGCCACCATGCCCAGCTGTTTTTAAAGTTGCTTTCCCCAAGTCCCTTGACTGAAATTACTTATCCATGTCTCTATGTATGCTATAAAAGGCATATACCTCGGGTCATTGGAAAGGCCAAATAAAGTGCTATTCATGAATAAACTTCAGAAAAATAAAATAGCAATTTCTAATGCAAATACCTCCATGTCGCCTCATCTACTGAACAACTGGCAGGAAAATTATAACTCATTTAGAAAAAATAACTCATTGTCCCTTCACCCATTTTAGGCATTCCTGAGGCCTAAGGCGGGGTGGGGGAGCATCTCAGAATGTCACTGGAAGCCATTCCAGTGTCCCATAACAGATCTGAATGTCCTCAGGGACAAAAGCACAGGAAACGAATAAAACTGGAGAAATTGAGGACATCACACCTTCTCCCTCTGAAAGCCTACGCTACAAATTCTTGTATTTGTCTTCTTCAAAGCTGGTACCCAGGGGCCACGTGGATGCTCTCTGTTGATAGAGACACTTGAGGGCCCTCAGTACACTTGACTGGGTGGGAGGCTCATCTTTGGGGGAAGGGAGTCACCACTAGAAGCAGCACATGGCTGGTAACTCAACAAATAAGTAGAGGTGGTGTAGAATAGCTGGGCGTGGTGGCGCACGCTTGTAATCCCAGTACTTGGGAGGCTGAGACCGGAGGATCCAGGTTTGCGACCAGCCTCAGCTACTTAGTGAGGCCCTCCGCAACTTCATGAGACCTGGTTTCAAAATAAAGTATAAAAAATAGGGCCGGGGGTGTAGCTTGGAGGTAGAAAGCCCCTGGGTTCAATCCCCGGTACCGCAAAATAAATAAATAAAAATAAAAGAAAGTAGAGGTGGTGTAGGCTTTACACACCATACAGTGAACACAGAAGTCAGCTGCTTCACCCAGACGGCCGCTCTTCATGCTCACGGTGAGGCCCCTTCCCTCACTCTTCTGCCGACTAGACAGCCGGGGCACCTGCCGTCCGCCCACCCCATGCCGGAACTCACCATCTGCACACACTCCACCAGGGGCAGGCGCACGGCGTGGTTCCCGCTCAACGACACGACGCAGGCCGGGGTCTCGGCGTCGGCCTCCAGCAGGGCAATGACTGCCTCCACCCCCATGCGACTGGCCTGGAAATGACATTTGTGACAGTCAAAGATGGCCCGCCATCCTATCCATCTACCTCGGCAGGAGATACCACCGGCCCGTGAAGACCATCGCAGGACTTTCTGCCACTCCGCATGCTCCGAACACAGACTGGATAGGCTGCCCACCCTCTTCCCGTGCATTTACCTCTCCCTCCACCTCCCTGTGATGAGATTATGATTTCCAGAAGAACTGGCGAGATGGGGAGTGGAGGGGAGGTCAGAGATTCAGGGAGAGCAGACATTACTAAGATGAGGATTTGGACTTGAAATTCCTGCTGTCCCTGTGGGTGGCTTCTGGAAACCTACACTTGGAATAGCTCCTTTCCATCTCCTGAAGTCCACCACCAGAGGGGGTCTCCCAGCAGCCGAGGGACCCCAGACTGCAAATCTCAAGACATTTAAATAAAGACGTAAAGACGTGGACTGCTGGCCATGCGAGGGGGGGAGCCAGCTGGTCAGCCTTTGTGACCAATCGCTTCCTTTGAACGCCTAGAAATATCTCTTTCCCAGAGACCTTGTGAAAAATGTTTGGTGCCCGCCATCCTCACTTACCAAAATCCTGTCAAAGGCTGAAGGGGTCCCTCCTCTTTGTACATGTCCAAGGATGGTCACTCGAGTGTCGTATCCCAGCTGCGTCACCACGAGCTGCAGGGGAGATCTCCGTTAGGAAGGACAGAGCCATGACGTGGGCATGGAGACTTAGGTTTGATAACTGGCACTGGGGCAAGATTTCTCTACTCTTTCTTCAGACCTAAATGGCATAAATGATCACTTCTACATTTTCTTCCCTAAAGGAGCGTTCTCAGTGAAACGACTAGCTGAAAATTTTTTTAAATAATGCTTTTGTTATCAATTAAAATATGTCTTCCAACTAGCAAATGAACATTGTCTACAAACAAAAGTTTCAATAAGCTTGCATTTAAATATTTATATTTTGTGAAAAAGTCAGCACTTCCCTAGAGCCACCTTTATTTTGTACAGCTGTGACTTGCAGAGCAAGATGCAGGAAAATTGTCCCTGCACCCTTATAAATGCCAGCCTGTCACTTGCAAAGGCCACCAACTCTGCAGCTCTTTGGGGACTCGGTTTCCTCCTCTGTACACACAGTGGGGCAGGTTATTTTGATTCTTGGCCCCTTCTTGGTCCACTGTTGCATGATTTGATCTCAAGTTCAATTAAGTGAGGAGGAAACTCTTTGTCCTGGGTTCACCGATTGCTTCTTGTAAATATTGGCAGATGTCCTTCACAGCTACCTGTCAATGATTTACACGGCGGTGCAGAGCTGGGACAGGAATTGATAAGAGACGTGTTCTGCTCATTGACTGACTGTAACTAAACATGAAAAAGAAACCAACTTGCAAAGCCAAGTTGGCAATGCCTGGCCTCGTCGGTGACACTGGACTCCTGGGTGACAGACACGTCAGAGTCCCGTTGAGACCACCAAGCACCAGTCTGAATGAGTGTCGTGGCCACAGCCTGCCAGACCCTGCTCTTCCTCAGAGCCACGAGGAAGCAATCGCTCCTGGCCAACAGGAGGCTTTCTTGGTGAGAGTGTGCTCAGCTGACACACCGGGGTAGGAGAAGGGAAAGCAAATTGCAAGACACCCCCTTTTGCTGCTACTGCAGACAGAAAAGCTGGGGACAGCTGCCCAGTGGTCAGACCTCCTCACCCTCAGAGCCGCTGACATTTAATAACTAGAATTTTCTAACACAATGAACACCCTTAGCCTCTCTATTCTTTCTCTTCTATTTCTTTTTGGGGAGTCAGACAGCCTTGAGGAACGTTGCAAGAGAGAACACAAGAAGCTCTGGCTCTGCAGAGCTGGGAGCTGCGTGCTCCCCATGCCACTAAGTTATGAGTCATTGCGAAAACATTTTTAAAATAATGTGATATGATGCAGTGTTCTAAATCTAAACCCTGTCCACCATGCTCACATCTCCCGTTCCCAGGTGAGCAACAGAGTAAAAGTGGTAAATTTTTACAAACTTACCTCCTTGATCTTCTCAGAGGAAATAGGTCTATTTTGGGTATCGATTGCTCCTTCGGCCACAATGATGATATTCAGCCTTTTTTTCCGGGCACGGTTCTAAGGAAACACGATAGAAAAACCCTCACACTCTTAATCTGTTTTTAATAACAACAAAACCATTGGAGGTTTATCCTAAATTGAGCCAGCCTCTTTACAGGTAGAAATCTCTGCTTAACTTTGCAAGGGGGGGGGTTCCCAATAACACCTGAAGGAAAGGGGTGCTCTGGGTGAGGGCGGGGGGATGGCGAGTCACTAGAAAGAACAGTGCGAGAGATCTTTGGGGACTTGGTTGTGTAGGTGACATGACAAATACAGACACGTGAGCCTTCGGCCAGCCTCTGGCAGGGACCCCCCACAACATGAAGACAGGCTGGATTCTCCCAGCCCTGTCTCCCTACAAACCATGCTTCCTGCCCCCTATACATCCAGAGCTTCCTGCCAACTCCTTATGAACCCCTGCCCCCATCCCACTCAAAGATGACGTCAAGAACTCTCCATTATGATTAGATAGTAATATGCGCAGGCACGTGAGAGAGACAGGTGAGACTCAAGTAAAAACGTGAGAAAGGATACTGTTCTAGTTTAGACCTGGAATGGTCCCCAAAGGTCCATGTGTTGAAGACTTGGTCCCCAGCCTGTGGTGCCATTAGGAGGTGGGGGAACATGTAAGAGGTGGGTCCCAGTGAGACAAAGTTAGGTCACTGGGGGGGTGACTTTCAAGGACTATTGAGACCCTGGTCCCTCCTCTTTCTTTTCTTCCAGGCCACAACAACGAGATGAACATGTACCCATGCATCGTGCCACCCTAGGGCCAGCTGACCAGGGACTGAGACCTCTGAAACCGCGACCCACGATAAACCTTCCCATCTTTAAAGTTGACTTATCTCAGGCATATGTGACAGTGATGGAAATCTGAGCAGCACTGACACAGCCCAGACAGAGGGCCTGGGGCAGCTGCACCTCAGCAGGGGACCCACACTGGACATCGCTAGCTGCTGTCACCAGCACACAACAAACTCCAGGTAAAGGGAGAGAAAAACCTGGCACAAAATATTTAGCAACGGACCGACCCGAACCCCAACATGTTGGAGAAAGGACCCCAAGTGTCACCACACCTGACCCCAAGTGTTTTGGGGGAATTAAAACTGGAGAGTGGACCAGGGGTCTGCTTGCTCTGAGGGATGTGGAGGAAGAAGGGCAAACAGATTCTCTCCGGATTGGATTTCCTTTCATAGCGCTGATCTTGGGAACCTCTGCCACTTTCAACCAGAACCACTGTCGTGGGTGAAAAAATTCTAGCTGCTTCCCTATGGTATTATTCTTTGCAACTTTAAGAGGAGCCAGACATGTGGACGGCCGACACAGGAAGAGCCTCTGCAGCGGGTTGGACTTCGTTTTACCATCGGCAAGTTTTCCTTTGTTCCAAAGGCCGATGGAGGTCCTGACTAGAGCCGGGTGGCCTGGACCCCTGGCAGTCGGTGGACGGCAACAGAATCCCCATTACCTCTGAGAGTTTGATGCACATATTCTCCTCCCAGCCCTCTTCTGGTGGAGACTCGGGAAGGAACACCCAGTCCGCACCGCAGGCCAGGGCGCTCACCAGGGCCAGGTATCTAGGTGGAGAAAATAGAATCAACACGCCCTGAGCAGGCCACCGGGGGCACCCAGGCTCAGTGACCAACCGGGGCAGATGTAGCGCTGAGTATGAAGCAGGAGGCCCTGGCTCTTCCGTGACCCATGGACTCTCCCCAGGAGCTTCTGCAATAGGGGGTGCAGGGCACTGGAGATGACGACACAAACAGTCCTTTCTACTAAAATCCTGTCTGCAGATACGTACCCACAGTGTCTGCCCATCACCTCCAGGACGAAGGTCCTCTGGTGGCTAGAAAGAGATAAAGGGAAGATCCACTCACTACCACTGGGCACAGCATGGAAAGTCATAGGAAAGTACTCTTACAGCCCAGTGACACAGGAGGCCTGCCTTCCCAATTATGGCAGCCAAGCCTCCCAAAAAGGATCCACTTTCTACTCAAGCAAATGCTACTGCAGTAGTGTTTCAAACACTGAGTAGAGGGGCCTCGGCAGTCACCGCTCTGTCTAGACGTGTATTTTACAACATCCATCGCTTGTGCCCTGAGACTTCCTTGAACCTCTAAGACACTTTATGTATGCTTTCTCAAGATAAGGACTGTCTTGGGCAATGGCAGGAACTTCCGTCAAAAACCAAGGGCTGGAGAGATCCCAAATAAACACACCAGCATGAGTGTGTTTCAAATCAGGTCCGTGAAGGCCCAATGGCTATGGTCTTTCTGTGGAATGGAAAAATCCAACTGTTGCCAGCCCCTCTCCAAACCTGAAAAGATGATGTGGTTTTTCAGTCAGCGGCCACCACGTTCACACCCGTGGACCCAGAGAGTCGCAAACTAGACAGATATGCAAAGAGAACTCGGGAGGCCCGGCCCTCTGGGTACTTGTCTCAGAGTCCCAGGTCCCAAGCGTCTCATTTATAAAACAGGAGTCGCTTGTCCTATTTACAATGTCACGTGGTTTTTTTTTTTTATAAAAGCTGCTTCAGAAACTCCATGCTGAAGAGCATTAATAGAAATGCTCCGCCAGGAGTCTCGATTGCCCTGGTTAAAGGGCTGTCGCTGCGTCCACACCTCTGTCCATCTGTGAGTTGTAATGCTGCCCCACCTCTCTAAACTCTTCTGCTCTTCCTTCCAGAGCCCCTTAGATAATTATCTTGCCATCTTCTGCTAATTTCTCTCCCACAAACACCATTTTCTTTTATAATCGGCTTTTTTTTTTAAAAAAAGCAACATTTTAAATTTTAAAATGAAAAGTAAACCACAGAATGACTTTCTGTACCAGTTCCAAACACTCCTGACACCAGGCTAGCAGCAGGGCACCCATCTGTGGGTCAGCCTAGAGCCAGCTGCAGTGACTAGGCGGGAGCACGTCGTGTGCCCAAAGTCGACGCTCTCTGGTTCCCCTAAGCCCCTTTACCTCTGGGCGGTGGTCATGATGGCATCAACGACTTCCATGATTCTATGCAGAGCCGAGTCTGTGCCGATGGTCATGTCTGTGCCACAGAAGTCGTTGTCGATGGAGCCCACCATGCCCACCACGTTGAGGTAGGAGTACTTCTGCACGGCTTCTTTGCTGATCTCGCCTGCATTGGAGATGAGCAACGCAGGTCATAACCAGCAGGATTACGATTCTTCAACTGGGACGCTAGGAGCGAGACAGACCAGCCAAGGGTAGAGACGACTGCTATTCTGAACTCTTCTTCTATTCCTGATTTCCTCAGGATGATGGTTAGCAAACTCAAGCTGTATACTTAAGAAAAGCCAGAGTGGAAGTAAGTATGCAAAATGTGAGCTGTAGCTGGGCCTGGTGGCCCACACCTATAATCCCAGTACTTGGGAGGCTGAGACAGGAGGATCACAGGTTCGAGGCCAGCCTTGGCAATTTAGCGAGGCCCTCCACAACTTAGTGAGATCCTGTTTCAAAAAAATTTAGCTGGGCGTGGTGGCACAGGCTTGTAATCCCAGTACTTGGGAAGCTGAGACGAGAGGATCGCAGGTTTGCGGCCAGCCTCAGCTACTTAGTGAGACCATGTTTCAAAATAAAGAATAAAAAATAGGGCTGGGGGTGTAGCTCGGAGGTAGAATGCCCCTGGGTACAATCCCCAGTACTGCAAAAATATAAATAAATAAATAACAATTTTAAAGGGCTGGGGGTGTAGCTCAGAGGTAGAATGCCCCTAGGTTCAATCCCCAGTACCACACACACATACACAAAAAGTGAGCTGTCATTTGACACTTGGTAAGAACACCAAATTATAAAAAATGAAAGGACCCACATGTTGCATTTGGTAGATAAAAATTTCAATTTTACCTAGCAATGGCTCTGGAGAATTATCTGACTCTTAAGTGACATCAGCATTTTGGAATTAAGTACTTTAGAAAATTACATCATCTTCATATTGACTTCTTATGAAGTCAGTTGGTGGGTACTACCTAGCATTTTCAGGACAGACTCACCTGTAGTTCTACATAAATGAAATTAGAATAGTCTAAGGGGCAGGCTTTGGCCTAGACTCATGGCCACCCTTCCTATTCTGCACTACCCACAGGCCTGTGTTAGGCCAGACGGAGGGACAAGAGGGTACGGTGAGGCCCTTGTTGCTTCCAACCTGATAGTCCTTCCCCATTCCATGTATAGATGTCTATAAACTTGAGCACCAGCGCTTTACTTCGAGTTTACATCTGTCATAAAGTTGCTATGAGTTGGAGCAATACACGCTCGCTGGGTATAGTACATGTTATATTGGAATTATATAATAGCAACCTTAAGAGAAAAATACAGCATATATAGGAATCTCAGAAATTCTTTCCAAAGTAGTATCAGAGGTGATAAAGGATGACATGATAGCAGATCACCGTCTAGTCTTGCAACAACTGAGGTTTAAAGTACAGTGCAGACAGGGACACAGTGCCACAGGGGGGACACACTGGTTTCCTGGGGCTGGTGTGGCCCAGGCCACACCCACAGCTCCAACTGCTGAGACTCCTCATCTGTATAATGAGGACAAGCCAAAACCCTATTTCAGACGTCAGGAGAAGTCCACAGGACTATCTATGTAAATGTTGGGCAGTGCCTGACCTATACAAAGATTTATTATCATGACTTTACTATTTAAGGCACAAATATAAATCCTGAAATAACAACTGTGAGAACTATAACAACAACTACTTTCTGCTACTATTTGGCTATAGCTAAAAGGTCAAATGACCCGCAAATATGTATAATTGTTATGTGTCAATTGTAAACAAAATAAAGCTTTTTTTTTTTTTTGCAGTGCTGGAGATCAAAGTCAGGGCCCCGCACATACTAGGCAAGTGCTCCACCACTAAGCTATGCTTCCAGCCTTCAAATAAAACTTTTTACAAAGGAAAACTGCACGGCTTTCAAAGCTCTCTGAAGGCAAAAGAAGGCAACCGGGAGAGACGGAAAACCCAGAGATCAGCAGGCGCGGACAGGGTTGGTACCGTTCTGGGCCAGCTCCTCCAGCAGTCCGCTCCACTCCTTCCGGAAGATGTTGGCCCCTGTGAGGCTCCCGTCCCCACCGATGACACACACATTGGTAATGCCCCGCTGAACCAAGTTCTTAGCAGCTTTGAGGCGGCCTTCTCGAGTCCGAAAGGCTTTGCAACGGGCACTGCCGATAATCGTCCCACCCTGGAGAAGATACGAAATCACCTTTACTGATCTTTCAACTGGACGGAATGCCAGGTGGATCAGCGCATGTGCGGGTCGAGGGATGAACACGGGGTTTTCGGTTTACACTTTTCTCGCTTGCATCTCTCCAGTCGGCTCACAGTGATAGTTTGTGATTTTGACATTTTTAGTTCCATATTGGAATCCCACAGAGAATGACGAGGTCATACCCAGGAGTGGCCGAGAAGTGATTGACTAAATACCCAGAGGCTGGGAGCCTGCGACATCACCGCAGCCCTCCTGTCCTGTGGTACCAACACCTGATGAGCTCAGCCAGGTGCACAGAGTGCAGACGACCACCTCTCTCCTCAGCCATGACCTGAGAAGCAACCTGTCCTGCAGCCCCCAGGTAACCGAGGGTCTCCTTCCATTAGTCAGATCTTACCATGTGTTCAAGCAGAATGAACAGAAATCTGTGAGCCCAAGGGATTGTTCTCGCACTACACCTGCCCTCCCCCTTTAAGGCTAAGTCTTAAGAAAGTTTATATTTGGTCTCCAAACTTCCCCAAGAGATAAATCACGACTTTCACACTTAGTCTTTCAAAACCTGAGGATGGCTTGTGGTATTTAGAAAAAAATGCAAGATTCTTTTAAATTAATAATGAATGCAATTACAAAACTCCAATTTAGATGCGCTCTCTCAAGTGGATGTTTGCTTCTTCGTAAAGCAAGGCGCTTATGGGCAGCTTTGTCCCTGAGCTGAACACAGAACTCTGTTGGGAGACACCTTGCCAAAAACCCCTTCAACTTACCACAAGTACATGTGTAACTCATGTTGATTTATGAAGACTTTTAAGCCACAAAACCTCATGTTTATTTACATTAAAATCACCAACATTTAATTGGTCAAGCCATTATGAAAAAGTTACCAATAAAGCCAAAATTCAGACAGCACTATTTTTTACTAATAGTGCCAGCATTGATCCTGTGTTAACAATGCCAGTACTAAGTGTGGCAGAAACAACCTATAATTTGGTACTGTGAAGGCAGGCCCGCAGTAGGACATGCAGAGTTCAGAGCAGGGATAAACTTGTTCTCTGGACTTTGATAAAGAATAGCTAGAGGATCATGAGCCTTGTTCCACCTGGAAGGAGGTTCAGAACCCAGACATGCCAATGCTGAAGAGATAAGATGGACAAAGGGCCTCAGGAATAAATCCATTAATAACCCTGTTCCACGAAGCAGGCACCATACACAGACACTCGCACACAGACCACAGACACACACACTTGGACACACGCGCACCCTCCGTCCACGCCTTCATGCCCAATATTTCGGCCTCAATCACACGAGCAGGAGGCTGAGACAGGAGGATCACAGGTTCCAGGTTAGCCTCAGCAACTTAGCAAGACCATGTTTCAAAATAAAGTATAACAAGGGCTGGCGTGGTGGCACATGCCTGTAATCCCAGTACTCGTGAGGCCGAGACAGCGGGATCACTGGTTTGAGGCCAGCCTCAGCAACTTAGCAAGACAAGAAAGAAGGAGGAAAGGAAAGGAAAGGAAAAGGAAAGGAAAAAGAAAAAGGAAAAGGAAAAGGAAAAGGAAAAGGAAAGGAAAGGAAAGGAAAGGAGGGAAGATAAAGATGGAGGGAAGATAAAGATGGAGGGAAGAAAGCAAAGGAGGGAGAGACAGAGGTCATCTGGAGGTGTCCCTCAGAGGTAGATGACCCTGGATTTAATCCCCAGTACCAAAAATAAAGTGTGGGGCTGAGAGTGTAGCTCAGAGGTAGAATGCCCCTAGGTTCAATTCCCAGTATCAAAAAAAAAAATTAAAAAGGGAAACGTTCTTGCATGCAGTATTCAGCCAGTACTGTCCTCGAGTCTTGCAGATATTGCTCTACTTAATAATTGATGGCTAGCAAGATTTTCTTCTTTCTTTCCCGGCATAGGAGAGCTGAGTGCAGGCTCAGAGACTCTGACCGGCATTAAGACAAAGATCACACCAGCATCTTCAAAGTGAACATGACAATTTGGTTTCTATTAAAAAATGCTCAAAATGAGTCACAGAATGATCTCCATCTTTAAAAAAAAAAAAAAACTAAACTACAAATGAAGTCTATTCTCTCCGTGTAATCTCTTTACTTCTCGGCTGACCTGGAGCCTTCGCTTAGCTGAAGTGGTCCAGGAGCACTTCATAAAAGGCAGGTTTCTTTTACATTCAAAGTAAGTGACTGTTTCGCCTGCAGAAGCAATGACTTCATCTTTGTGCACAACACGGAAATTAGCCCTGTCTGGTTCAGACAAGAACAGGGATCCAGTGTCCCTATTAAAACCACCGCCCTTGGGGGCTGCCGGGCAGGACTGTTCCCAAGCTTGCTGTGCCCAGGGCCAAGGGATGTGCCAAAACCCAGTGGGCACAGAGATTTGCCACTGAATATGCAGCACCAACACTCCAATGTAGCCTCAAATTGGGTCAGAAAACCCCCCACAAATCCACTAGCAGTACCACAGGAATACTAGCGGTGACACACAACTTTGTATTACTAGGATAGTTCCTGAATTTACATCAGGAATATCTTTATATTTTTTAAAATTTAATTAAATGACAAATTAAGGATGTTTTCTTTCCACGCAAGTAAGAATGAAAGTCAGCACACTAATGTTCTTTTTTTCTTTTTTTCTTTGTGGTACTAGGGATTGAACCCAGGGGTATTCTACATCTGAGCTACATCCCTGGCCCTATTTTATTTTCTTATTTTGAAACAGAGTCTAAGTTGCTGAGAGTCTCACTAAGTTGCTGAGGTTGGCCATGAACCTGTGATCCTCCTGCCTCAGCCTCCCAAGTGCTGGGGTTACAGATATGTACACCACCACACCCGGCTCTTTTTTAATTTAATTAAGTGAGAAATTAAGGATGTTTTCTTCCCATACAAATAAGAATGGCAGTCAGCACACTAAGGGCTACCAAAGGACAAATATAAGGGATTTCAAACTAAAACAGCTACTTAGAGAAAAAAAAATAAATCAAACATGGCACTTACCACTTGTAGAATGCTTGAGACACTTTCCCAGCCGGCTTCCACAATATTCGTGCCCCCGTCCACCATGCCTTGGTAGCCCTGGAGGAGGAAATAAGCATCCTTTTAAGAATGGGTTTAATTTACGATTAATCGAGCCACAAGTCACATCAAATGGAAACACAAATGATAATAAACGTCCTTTCCTAAGCACCCGATGGTTAGAAGACAGCGCAGCGCAGGTGCTGGACAGAATTCAACTGTGGCAAAGCCCCTTAAGTTTCATCTCTAATAATGGGAATGTCTACCCAGACTCAGCCAAGGAGAACCATGGGGAGTAAGTGGTTTTCCTATTGTTGCATGGATCCTGGGATTGAAAAGGGGCACATTGACCCTCCCATGTCTAACTGAACAAAGTATCATGTCTGGCCATCCTGACTTTTCTAGGCTCATTTCTACAAAGCTTGGGAGGAAGGGAAACAATGGAGGAGTGGGCACAGGACCTGGGTTCAGGTCTTAGACCCTCCCTCTCACTGTGTTGAAATGGTCCTTACAGGAAATATTGATATCATCGTCCGATCTCACATACTTCTGAGTTCCCATAGTGGGGACCAGGCCAGAGCAGCAGACCTAAGTCAGGACCACTCTGGGCAGAGGAGGATGTAGAGATGTGCTAACCACAGGGCTCTGACAAGACAGAAAGAACTACTGAAGTCTCAGGCAAAGAGCCGCTGTAGCCATTTCTGTGCCTTCAATTGTTAGGCTAAAGGGAAAGAAGCCAGTTCCAGACACCTGCAGTGCTGAAGAGGAGGGGCCTGAGGCTGCAAAAACATCCAGAGATTACGGTAAAACTATGCTCAGAGAGGTGCATCTGGGGGCCTCAACCTCCAGATTATTCCAGAAACTGCTCCTTCAGTCAACCATCACATGCCATTTTACTACTTAATAAGCCATATAGAGAACAGAAAATTCCCCTTTCCTCTCATTCTCAGAATATAAATACTGACAAACTTTTTTTTTAACAAACTCCCTTTGCATCTAGAGAAACATGGAAAACTGTCCTACAAGATATTACACATATTTTGAAAAGTAACATGTTTTCCAACAAGTATTTTGATTATTCTGCATAGCACAGGTACATATGGTAAAGAAGCAACTAAAAAGTAAAAAAAGAATGACTGAATTAGCATAGCATTCAGGGCTCTCTTTTTATTGTACACGTGTGGTAAGCTGCTAGGAAGTGACTCATTTCTTTAATTTGCAAAGTCATTATGCCCACATAGCATCTGAAAAATAACTGCTAACTGCAGTTTTTAACTGTCTTTTACTAATGAGAAGATGTTGTCAAATTGGAAGACTAATTTTATCCAAATGCATTAGAATGTATAAATTCAGGTGCGTTTTTTTTTTTCTGCGGAAGTCTCCTTGGAAGGCTGAATACTTATTTCCATATAGCAAAATATTTTCTAAAATTCCTTTTTGGAATCTGCCTTTAAAGCCAACTTATGACTCATGGAAGAAAAACAAACCATAAAAACCTTTAAACCCGTGCTTCTTCATTTTTCGCCAAAGGGACACTCTCAGTCTTGTTGACCCTAATTAATAAATTGACCTTAAGAGACCTTTGGCTCACTGTATCAAGCCCATTGTCCAATGGAATTTTTCTTCTTTTAAAGTCATTTGCTTACATCTAAAGACATGCCATAGACTCTGAAATCGCTTTAACTTTTGGTTTGAAAGCATTTTGAGCAAAGTCAGAATAAGCATTAGTAGCCCCCTAATTGTTTACTTAGGAGGCAGCACTATATTTAGAGGTAATTTTGGCCAGTATTCGGGGGCACTTGTTGTATTCCTCATAAACAGAGTTAAGGGCTACTATACCCATGGGTAGCTTCCTCATCTAAGAGATCTATAATTTTTAAAAAAAAATTAAGGACCCAGAGGGAAATTATACTCTCCATGCTATAGCAAAATAGGCCTTTTAGAAATTTTAACGGGTCTGAATATCTTCTCCACTGGATGTTGCTTTTTTTCTTCAATCTGATTTCCTGAGTTCTTCAGTCCATAACTGTTTGAATAGCAAACATTCCAGCCACCAGAGGAAAAGAAGCAGCTGAAGATGCTGCACTGCGAAAGCATTTTCTAGGTTTTATCATCACCGACTTCCTACGGATATAGTTACTGCATTCAGAGATCTATCTGTGGGCTTCGCTGCTTCCATGCGTACACACTTTTTCTTTGCTTGTTTCCTATAGAACTAGGGCTCCCCTGGTTCCTTCCTTAATAAGTGCAAGTATTTCACAACTTGAGCGTGAGCACGTAGCCTCTCTAATCTGTTTAGTAAACACCCTTGTTCAAAACCAGGCACTCCATGAAAAGCAGCAACAGAAAGTCAGTGTTCATCAACGTCCAGGACTGTGACTTAATTTTGCCCCCAAGAAATTCATATCCAGAACTGGGGGTTATGGAGTCTCTCCCACAGGCAGAGCCCTGCTCGCCTCTCTACCAGGGTGCTAAAGAAATGCCCTCGCCCAGAGAGCTTAACAGCCCCCCCCAAAAGTGTGCTCACAGAGTTAATCTCTCCATGGAAAATTCCCAGAGAGAAAAAAGGCTTAGGAGTTGTCCTTGGTAAGACTCAGTCAGCGCCGAAACAGGTTAGAACAGGACGAGTCATTGTATAGTCCTGCGCTTGGTGCTCAGGGAAACCAGTAAGATGCCAACCTTGAACGATTTAGCCCTGTGGCACTACAGGGTTTCTTCAAGTCAAAGCTAAGAGCACAAAACCTGAGGTAAGGAGAGAGCTATGGCAGGTCACCCTCCTCCATAGCCAAAGAGACTTCTCACTCGGCCACCAGCCTCAGTGGGGTTGCCTGAGCCCCACTGTGACAACAGTGATAGTAGAAATGGCAAAGGCAGGGGCAGGCACTCATGCTCTTTGACAATTCAAAAATGTTGGCTGCGACTAGATCGTGCATGACATTGATGGTGGCGGAGAATTCTCCAGAGATCAACCACACCTGAAGACTTGAGCACAAGGGCTGGCGTAGAGCAAGCATTCAATAAAAGAAAATGCTTGTTCTTGTAATTATTAATTATCCAAGATGTGTACTGGCCAATGTTCCGGAGGAAGGTAGAGCGTGCAGCGGAGATCTAAGTCACCTGAACTGGCCTTTTGTGAATCAATTTAAGTGACTTAACCAACGCAGTCAACGTGCACCGTGAGCGCAAGGGTTGCTCCTGGTGATGAGCAGCTACACAGGAGACCATGCGATGACTCGTCCAACAATAGGCACAAGTGCTGCTACTATTTTATTTATTTTTTTATTTATTTTGTGGTACTAGGGATGGAACCCAGGGGCATTCTCTGAGCGATACCTGCAGCCCTATTTTTTATTCTTTATTTTGAAACAGGTTCTCGCTAAGTTGCTGAGGGCCTCCCTAAGTAGCTGAGGCTGGCCGCGAACCCAGATCCTCCTATATCAGTCTCCCAAGTACTGGGATTACAAGCATGCACCACCACGCCCGGCTCCTATTTTTATTTTGAAACAGGGTCTCGCTAAGTTGCTGAGGCTTGCCACCAATCTGCGATCCTCCTGTCTCAGCCTCCCAAGTACTGGGATCACAAGCATGCGCCACTACACCCGGCATGTTGCTACTTTTATTTTTAGGCAGATGTAGTAGTTGCACGGTTTGGAGCTTTAAGGAAGTTAAAATGCAGAAATAGTTACATTAACAAAACTTCAAAGAGACATTCCTGAATGACATGTGGATAAGATAACCATGCTTGGAATTTGCAAAATTGTTAGGGAAAGTGGAGGCCCGGCAGGGATGGGAGGGTGAGATGGGGCAGTCCTGTCCTCAGAAGGTCAGCACTCATGCTATGACCTGCTGTCTCCCCAAGAGCTTTCACCTGCCACCGCTGTCCACATGGTCTGAGAGTACCGGTATTATCTGGATTACAACGTGTCTACAGGGAAGTCACTTCCCCAGCTTCAAGTCAGCCACAGAGGGCCCTGGTGGGAGAAGGGAGCACCGGGGCTTCTGGGTAAGAAGCTAAAGGTGGCCGGGCATGGGCACACACTTGTAAATTGCAATACTTGGGAAGCTGAGACAGGAGGATCACAGGTTCGAGGACAGCCTCAGTAAAATAGCGAGATTCTCAGCAACCTAGTGAGACCCAGTTTCAAAACAAAAAAATAAAAGGCTGGGGGTGTAGCTCCGAGGCAAAATGCCCCTGGGCTCAATCCTCAGTGCCACAAAAAAAAGAAGCTGGAGATGGGAGAAGGCTTCTGCAAGTTTGTTTTGTTGGACACATGACACTTCTCACATTTAAACAATGGAAAGTGGGGGTGCAAGGGGTGCCGGGGTTTCTTTCTATTAGGAAGGGAAAAATGATACCAATATATTAATAAATTAAAGCTTCCTTATTAGTGTACTAACTCATACCATAAGGCTCAGAGCATGAAACAAGAGAAGCTAAGATTACATGCTGATAATTCAAGCTCAGGGCAGAAGGTCAGGTACAGAGAACCTGGGTCGCCAGAGAGAGAGCTGCTGATTGGACAGAGGCTGCAGGAGGAGCCAAGACCCCGGCCTTGGAGAGAGACCACGGGACTAACTGCTGAGACTGTTCCAGTGCTCCTTTTTCATTTATAGTGAGAAGGCATAATATACCAAATGCATTTGCTATTTATTGTTTTTAATAGGGATAAGAAAAGCTGCTAAAATGATCAGAGTTATTCCTACCCTTTTTCAGGGTGTGGAAGATGGGAGATGATCTTTGGATAGTATTTACAAATAGCTGTCCATGAGCAGGGTCAAATAGAAGTGACTTTTTAGTCATATACACATATATATGTATATATGTATACATGTATATGACTATTGCTATATGTATATATATGTATATATGTGTATATACATATATGACTATATGCTATTAGTATAGTTAATATATTAATATAATTATTAATATATAATATTAACAAATATTTTTTGTACCCAGGGGCATTCTCCCTCTGAGCTACACCCCCAGCCCTTTTTATTTATTGGTTGTGAAACAGGATCTAGCTTGGTTGCTGAGGGTCTTGCTAAGTTGCTGAGGCTACCCTTGAGCCTGCCATCCTCTCGCCTCAGTCTCCTAAGTACTGGGATTACAGGCAAACCCCACCATGCCCCTCTCTAAGTTAGTCATATTTAAAAACAGCTATAATGATTCTTTTTAAATCTGCAGAATAACCCTTCAACAATAAGCTATTAAATCCATTTATCAAACTGAATATGAGAAGACAACTGTTTACAGTCACAATCACAGTGCCAGTTCAACTCAATGAAGCTCCCTGCCCTGGGTTTGAGCTACGTAAAACCAGGGTAGTCTGCCCCTGACATGCCTTTACTGCAAAACATCTGTTGTTCTTGCCGTAGTATCTCCAAGAAGCCAAAGACTTCTACAGGTTTTTAAGGAAAAACCCTACCTTAAGAGGAAGAAGAAACAAATCAACAATTGGCAGACTAGGTAGAAAAGAACGAGTTAATCCGCCCGCCCTTCCCATCTCTCCCTAGAACGGTGCCCGGGGGCTTGGCATGCAGCACACGTAGGCCCGTCCCAGATTTATAGGGCTGTAAGCAGCAGCCAGACGGAACAGCTCAGCCTAATCAAGTGCCAGGCTTTTACCAGAAATGCCAGTGCTCTGAGAGTAATGCGCTTTCACGCACTGTCTACTCAACAAAGAAGAACCTCTTACTCAAGTCATCAATACTAACCTGTTTTAAACTGTGTGAGTCTATGTAAACTTAGAAATTAGACTAAAAACTGAACAAGTTGGATTAATTACTAAGTAGTTATAAAAAAAAAAGCATCTTCTAGATTTGAACCCAAATAGGTCAAGAAGAATGGTCCCAGCCAGCCATGCTACACCCTTGACTCCATTTTATTTTTTATTTGGAAGCAGGTTCTCGCTAAGTGGCAGAGGGCCTCGCAAAGTTGCTCAAGCTGGCCTTGAACCTGCAATCATCGCGACTCAGCCTCCCAAGTGCTGGGATGACAAGTGTGTACCATCACACCTGGCTAAATTGTGAATTTTAACAATATGGACATTACTGCATCTGTAAGCTGGAGCTCTTAGATGTGTTTATGCACTACATCAAACACATCTCTGGGTTTCAGTGGACAAAGAAAGGTATGAACCATCACACCGAGCAGGGGGAGCCAGGATTTATATGTAGCCTTTTTCTGAGTCAGGCAGGACTCTGGTGCCCAGTAAATAAGAAAAAAATGCATATTTTAGGATTTTTTTTTTTTGGCAGTACTGGGGATTGAACCCAGGAGCATTCTACCAATGGGCTACACCCCCAGCCCTATTTTTTATTCTTTATTCTGAAACAGAGTCTCATTAAGTTGCAGAGGGCCTCACTAAGTAGCCAAGGCTGGCCCCAAACCTGTGATCCTCCTATCTCAACCTCCCAAGTACTGGGATTACAAGCGTGCGCCACTACGCCCGGCTTTTTTTTTTTTTTAATTTTAGAATTACAGACGCAAGATTTTTAACCTCTGCCATGGAGAGGCAATGATATGCCGAACAGATTTAATTCACTAATGTGTATTGCTACTAAGCCAAGAACGCCCGTCTTATGCCAAGCCCCACTGGTCTGAAGAGGGACTGAGAATTTGTTTTCAGTGAGTCCTGACCGAGGTAAGGTGGATGCGGTGAACTATCTTCCTGTATGGATATAAAGAACAGGACCCTTTACTAGAATTTATCTTTCTTCGGGTGGGGGCAGGGGTGTCATGAGAGGCATCCTACCATCTCTAGACGGGCGATTTCAGTTCACAGGAGTTGATCTTCAGTCTGTTCCCACTGCCCTCCAGTAAGACAGATTTTTTTTTTTTTGGTAGTTCTGGGGATTGAATCCAGAGGCATTCTACCTCCAAGTTATATCCCCAGCCTGATTTGATTTATTTGGAAACAGGGTCTTGCTAAGTTGCTGAGGCTGGCTTCGAACCTGTGATCCTGTCTCAGTCTCCCAAGTACTGGGATTACAAGCGTGCGCCACCACGCCCAGCTTGTAAGACAGAATTTCAAAACCCTTATAATACTACATCATTCAGCTTTGAGATCCCCTTTAAGGTGTCAATTACTAATAACAGGAAAATGAGAATCATCCTAAAACACTCTGCACACAAAGATTCTCTTTGGCAACACCTCGGCAGAGGAATTGTACAGCTTCCTAAAGGAAATGGGAATTGGTAAGTCGGGATTCCTCCTCCCTGATCCCAGGGAGGGCCAGGAGGAGCAGCTCACACTAGCCAAATTTCTCACCCCTTCAGAGAGGGGGTGACCAGTGCGGCCCCAAGAGACCCCCCAGGAGGAGCCCCGTTGCTACCTCCTGGGCAGGGTGGACCTCAGAGCCCCATCTGTCCTAGCTAATCGTGATGTTTAATTTGGGGTACCAACTTGACTGATCGAGGGATGCCAGAGAGCTGGGAAAGCCTGCTTCCGGGTGTGTCTGTGGGGGTGTCCCATAGAAGGTTGGCATATCGCCCTGCAAACTTGAGTGGGAAAGACCTGCCTTGAACGTGGGCGGTGCTGTCCAATAAGCTGGGAGCCCGGATGGAACGAAAAAGTGGAAGGGGCTTAGCTTGCTCCCCCTCTCCCGGTGGGGGCATTTATATGGTATTGCTGCCCCTGATTCTCCAGTCTCCGAACAGAGACTCGCACCTGTGGCCCTCCAGAGGGGTCTCGGGCCTCAGCCTCTGGCTGGGGCTGTATTATTGGGTTCTTTCATTCTTTCTTAGGCTTCTAGCTTCTTACACTGAGCAGCCCCCAATTTCCCTGGCTCTGCAGACAGTCACTGTGGGACTTTTGAGCCTCTGATTGTACAGACCATTCTAATAAAATCTCCTCTTATATATACTCTATTGGTTCTTCCTGTCTGGAGAACCTTGACTAATACAATGATGTAGAGAATAAATCTGATTTGCCTCAAAGAAGAGGCCAAATGCTCCTAAGTTGTAGGCCTATGAGACAGACGTATTCCTTAATATTAGAATGTACCAAGTCTGGTAGACACAGGTATGATGACATCTAAGTACCACCAAAATACACAGGGAGACATCTACGTGACTCCATGACCAACAAAAGTCAAAGGCGCCTGGAATCCCAGTATTTGGGAGGCTGAGACAGGAGGATCTCAACTTCGAGGCCAGCTGCAGAAACTCAGGGAGAACCTCAGCAACTTAGTGAGACTTTGTTTTAAAATAAAAAAAAAAAAGAGCTGGGGATGTAGCTCCGAGGTGGAATGCCCCTGGGTTCAATCCACAGTACTAAGAAAAAACATCAAAGACATCCCACAACTATGAAAATGACACCATTAAATCTGAGAAAGTGCTTAAAGTTGGCCAATTACTATATAAAAGATTAAAAACAAATCCATCAGCCTTCCCCACCTCCCCACCTAACAATATTCAGACCCCAACACAGCCTTGGCCCCTGGTGTAATGGAGAACTTTGCAACCTCAGACTACTGACATTTGAGACCCACTGATTCTGTGAAGGGGGCTGCCTTGTCTATTTTAGGGTGTTGGACAGCATCTCTGGTCCCACCGATGGATGCCAGTAGCAATTACCTCCTCCAAACAATGAGGTTAGTCTCCAAACACTGGCACAAGTCCTTGAGGGTAAGTCACCGCACCCCGCCCTGGGCTGGGAGCCAGAGGTGTCACTCTAGCCCTGAAAACAACAGAGACCCGTGGTGATATGGAGAGGTTAACTCTACTACAGGTCAGTTTCTCTCACTGTGAAATAACAGAAATAACTTCCTTCCTACTGCCCTGTACCCCACAAAGTCCCCAAGAGGATCAAGTTGGTCACTGCCACCTTGAAGGACATTCTACTCAGTGCACAACTTTAGATGTATCAGAGAAGTTAAGAAGTATAGCTGGTCATTAAAATCACCATGTTTCCTGGGGGAAACATCCCTGGAACTGTAGGTCTTCGGTGACTTTGACATTAATGCATTCATTTTAACAGAAAAACCCCACCAGACGCGGCTCTGGCTTCGAAGAGCGTTTTTTAAGACACTTATTAAGGAACTGCTCACAGGCCAGAAGGCAGAGTTCTCTCCCCAAGTCCAAGGTGGAATGCATAATTGTCCCTGCAAAAAAAAAAAAAAAAGGAGGGAGAGAGAAAAAGAAAGAAAAGGCAGAGGAAACTACTCCTGTGTGCACACCAATTCTCTTCAGCAGAAACAGACAAAAGTAGCGAATTGGTCCAGGTGAAGGGCTCTATGGTACATATCCTTATGCAAACTGATAAGGGAGGAGGAGGGAAGGATGGCGCGTGTGGCACTGACTCTAACGTGCTCATTCCAAGTCAGTGAGCAGGAGGCCGCCATGGGGCCTGGCCAGAGCCCAGGAGTGGAAATTCACAAGGGCAATCTGACCTCAAACCGATCCCAACAGAATACGACCAAAGAACAGTCTAGAAATGCTAAGGTTAGACCCATCGTTTAAAAACTGCCCAAAATCAGACACATGCAAACAGAAACCACATAACTAGTTAAAAAAATAAAAGCAAACCAAAACCTAGGAAAATAAAATCCTCTTTCTCCAGCAAATGAGCAGAGAAGAGGAACAGCCATTTCACCAACGGGGAATATGACCTAGTAAACCATCAGGGGGATCCCGCCAGCTCTCAGGAGTCAGATGAGCGCAGCTGGGCAGGGATCTGACAGCGACGGGTGTCACTACTTACCCTGTGCATGGCTACGGGTGGGGGTGGAGTGGAAGATGGGGGTGGAGGTTGCAAGAAGCTTTAGAAATCGCTTTGGCCAGACACATCCATTATGACCACCACCCTTCTGAAGCCAGCCAGTCCATACCTTGGGGTGAAGGTATACAAAACATACTTGGGGGATGGATACAAAACATTGAATAGCTTTGACTATTAATATCGTGTGTATTGTTGAAATACATCTGGTAAGCTGGGCATGGTGGCACACGCTTGTAATCCCAGTACTTTGGGAGGCGGAGACCGGAGGATCCCGGTTTGCGGCCAGCCTCAGCTCTCTCGCTTTCTCTCTCCCTCTCTCCTTAGTGAGGCCCTCCGCAACTTCGTGAGACCCGGTTTCAAAATAAAGTATAAAAAATAGGGCCGGGGGCGTAGCGCGGAGGTAGAACGCCCCTGCGTTCAATCCCCGGTACCGCAAAAAAAAAAAAAAAAAAAAGAAATACATCTGGTAGCATTATGATAGTTGAAAAACAGAGTAACCTAAATAGTCCAGTGACATAGGAATCACAGAATCAAGGGTTAGGCAAATGACATCAATTTGAGGAATATTATGTAGACATTTAAAGTGATAGTTGGAATCTATGCAGCAAATAGAAAATAGTCATAGTGGCAGGAAAAAGCAATATACAAAACATATTTGCTAACTTATCATAGTGTACATATTTTAGTCTTTTACATATATAATACCGGGAGGAAGCCGACTAAAATACTACTGGTGATCTTAAAGGAATTCAGCAATTTTTGGAAAAAAAATTTCTCTTCCCACTTTTAAAGCTATATTGCATTTCATAAATGTAAAAATAAAGCCAGGTGTGGTGGTGCACACTTGTAATCCCAGTACTTGGGAGGCTGAGAATGGAGGATTTGGGTTTGTGGCCAGCCTCAGCTACTTGGTAAGTCCCTGTTTCAAAATAAAGAATTAAAAAAAAAAATAGGGCTGGGAGTATAGCTCTGAGCTAGAATGCTCTTGGGTTTAACCCCCAGTACTGCAAAAAAAAAAAAAAAATTAAAAATAAGTGTAAACTTTTCCAAATAGTTCTTGAATTAAATAATATGGTTCAAACTATAGGAGTGCTTTTTTTCCCCCAAATATTACTTATTCTTAAGTTGCCAAGATCTGATCTCAAAAGTAGAAGAGGAAGCTGGGCATGGTGGCACACGCCTATAATCCTAGTACTTGGGAGGCTGAGACAGGAGAATCGCAGGTTTGAGGACAGCCTCAGCA
>PVJS01002340.1:0-85465 GCA_004027185.1 Glis glis | reverse complement strand
TCTCTCTCTCTCTCTCTCTCTCTCTCTACTTAGTGAGGCCCTCCGCAACTTCGTGAGACCCGGTTTCAAAATAAAGTATAAAAAATAGGGCCAGGGGTGTAGCACGGAGGTAGAACGCCCCTGCGTTCAATCCCCGGTACTACAAAAAAAAAAATATCAGCATCTTTAAAGAGATAGTGTGGGTGATATATCAATGAAGTGAAGAAGCATTTGATGAATTATAGAATGGTGCTACCTGGATACTAGTCAGTAGAAAGACTAAACCACTAGCTATCAGGCTTCAATTGCCAACTTTTGATTGACCAACTCCCTAGATACAAGCTCTAGAATAGCTGACTTACAATGGAAGGCCTCTAATTACCAACTGGTAATGTTTCTAGAGACTCTTAAGTTCAGAGCTAATTGGTCTTTCATTGTTTTTTTAAACAAATTTCTGAGTTGCCAGGTTTCCTTGCAGAATCACTCTTTTTAATGTCCTACAACAAAGTTCCCTTCATACTTTTAATAAGCTGTTTACCAAATCATTCTACAAAAAATAGGAACCTCTTTAAACCTTTGTTCTGAATAAATAATATACAAATAATAATAATCTGAATAGAGAAAATATATAACAAAACAAAACTCTGGCCATGAGCAGTACTGCCATGGAGCAGAGCATATGGGAAACACTACCTATACACATTGCAATTCCAGCTTCAGTTAGCCCACATCTGTAAATTCAGAGAGCTAGTTGCCATGTGGCTTTCTAACTAAAAAAGGCAAAAGACAACTGGCTGCCATATGCTTTTTACAAAGAAATTGTAAACAGGCTACTCAGTATGGCCCACATACATAGGATCTACACATGAGAGCCCAAAAATGGATTTGGCCCAAATTCTACTTCAGCTAAAATGCTTCAGGCATCATAGTATTCCCATATGTCCACTGTACAATGAAACAGATAACAGCTTCTACCCTGAAGGCTGTTAGGCTGTTTTGTACTAAGAATGGGACTGGGCAATGGGCAACTCAGGCAACCATTCAAAGGAGTTCTTGCGGCTTAGCAGTGTGTGTGTGTGTGTGTGTGTGTGTGTGTGTGTGTGTGTGTGTGTATGTTTTGTATCCTAACATTCTTTGAACACAAAAAATTCTAGAAATATATTGTATCGTTCTCCATGTCAAAATACATAAAATATAAATACACATACATAGCCAAAGATGTCAAGAAATTTCATAGCCTTTTTTACAAACAACGAAGTGACAATTTCCTACCAAGATTACTTCTCTTTCTTCTACTGTGTCTAAGGCTTACTAAGGTAGGGACTAAAGTATCCCAGTAATTTGGGGAGAGAACACTGAGGCACCAGAATAAGAAAGGTATGGGGAGAAAAGTAAAGAGAATTCTTTTTTTTTTTTTTTGGTGGTACTGGGGATTAAACCCAGGGCATTGTATCTCTGAGCTATGGCCCCACCCCCCTTTTTAAATTATTTTTTACTTTGAAACAGGGTCTTACTAAGTAATCATGTGTTGACCTCAAACTTGCATTCCTCCTGTCTCACCTCCCAAGTGCTTGGATTACAGGCATGTGCCCTCCATGCCTGATGAGAATTCTTGAGGTTTCCACTCTGCCTGTCTTAGATCAATGAAGTAGGAAAACTAACAAGGATTTAGGCAAAAGCTTCAACTAGTAATAAAGAGTACCCATTGTGTGTAAGTGACCTCTTATCTTTCCAAGAACTTTAGACAGGGCAACAGTTAGGAACTGAGAAGGACCTGGGGACACAGTTAAGCAGTGTTGCAATTCATGCAATCATCCCTCTACTTATCCAGTCATCCATTCATCCAGTGTTAAATGAGGTCCTACAAGATGTAGGGTACTGTATTAAGAAGAGAGAACAATGGTTTGGATTAGAATTTTACCATCAAATATAAAAGTAAAGATGGACAATTACTAATTATAAACAAAACTAACAATGATAAATGCCAAAAGGAAAGCACATATAAAATATGATGAGAGTTCTTAAGAAGAAGAGATAGCTTCCACAGTAGAAATGGAAAGTGATGGAAGATGACCTTAAGGAGAAGGTAGCATTTGAATAAACCTTGAGGTAAGTGGAGATGGTGATTTTGAAAATACATCCGCATTCACATCCATACAATTCACTTGGATCATAAGGCTATAAAGAAAGGAAAGGGAATATATAGCTGGAAGAGTATGTTGATTCACTAAGCATGTATGAGAATTACTATGTGTGGGACATTGTACTGGTTCTGGAAAAAAGATAAATACTAAGCCCTTTCTGCCACCACCACCTGCACCCACCAATGACAATAAACTTTACCTTGCAAAGGAAACATACACGAAAGAAAATGCTCTAATCTGCTACCAAATTCAGAAAAGCTCTCTGCTGCCTTGAGTCCACAGAAAATAATAGCAGGATTACCACTGGACACAGCGATGTTCCTCAGTTCCCCAGGGACCTAGCCCTGTGATAGTGGGACTTAAATGCTGCCTGGAGTAACTCACTCATGTTTTTAAAATATGTAGATGATACATGAAACATAAAGAACTGCTGCTTTAGATTTTATATTAATTTTCTAGCCTCTACTAAAAATAGTCAGCATCTTTAAAGAAAATTTTAATGGTGTGTGTGGTATATCAACTGGGTAAAGTGTTTGATGAGTTACAGAATGGCAATTAGTGCTACCTGAATACTAGCTATCACAAAGACAAACAACTAGCAGATAGCCCTTGAAACTGTCAACGTTTGATTCACTCGCTTCCTGGATATCAGCTCTGGATAGCTAACTTGTTATTGAAGGCCTCTGATCAGCAGCTGCTAATGTTTCGAACATGTGGAAGCTGGAGTCATCACCTCGGCCCCATTCTCCAAGGGCTCAAGATCATGGCTGGGCACAAAGGGTGAAAGAAATGTGAAAGTATTAGCTACTAGATGGTGCTAAGATGAACTCCCTCCCCAAACACTACCTCCACTTCTTCACCAAGACAAACCAATGGGGTAATATAGCCTTTCCCAACTCTCTAGAACTTGATTTGCCTTTGAGACTTCTTTATCTTTTCAAAATCCCCTCATTTTTCTTCTTGGCCCTCATTTCAAGGATATAATTAGGTGCTTATATAGTAAAATCATTCCTTAGTAATAGAGGGAGACTGGGTCCATTATGTTCTCCCACCCCAAAATCCATGAATGTTTAAATCCCTTATATAGAATGGCACAGTATTGGCATATAATCAACACACATCCTCCCATATACTTTAAAGTCCAGATTACTTATAATACCTACTATAAATGCTATTTAAATAGCTGTAAAACTATATTATTTAGGGAATGATGCTTTTTTTTAAAGTCTGTATGTATTCAGTACAGACGCCATTTTTGTTTCAACTATTTTCTAGCCATGGTTGGTTGAAGGTGGATTGGTTGAATCCACAGATATAGAGAACCAACTGTATTCTTTAACTGGATTTCATCCCTTGGGGACAGCCCACCTTGTGATCAAAACCAGCTCAGCTTCTCTACTTTCTGCAAGCCAAGCTGTCCTGTCTTCACATGCCCCTTTTGAACTCTATTTTGCCCTTCAGAGTAAACTTCAGAGTCCTGTTCATCACTCAGTGGTTCCTGGTTACGACAGCACTTGATTCATGACATAGCAGTTGTGAAAATCCCTCTCTTAACAAGTACATCCACACATGATAAGCACCAGTGTCTTCTCAAATAGCTGACCTTGTCTTGGCTAGCAAATAAAACTAGTTTTTCATTTTATCTACCAGATACTGGTTGATTAGTAACCAAGGTTTATGGTCATGGGTAACAATGTTTTAATATTGAAATTTACTTCATCATTTTAATGTTATTATGAGAGAGAGGAAAAAGAGATTGAAGATAGCATAAAACACAAGACAGGCATTGAGAAAATGTTTGTGGAATAAATATTTCATCTGTGGTGGTTTTCTTTTGCCCATATGAAAGGAAATATTTCATATCAACCACAGGTTCAGAAACTCAACTTGAGTTCCTATGTCCTAGAGAGAATTAGGAAGACGAAAATTGAAATAAAATGGTGCAATATAATTTAATCATATGCCCTATGGGTAGATCTAGCCTCTACATGGCAAAAAGTGACAAGGAGGATATTGTATGGGGAGCAGTATTCAATAGACAGCAAAGGTCTTAGACATTAGGAAATATGATAAGCCATTACCCTTTCATATTCTTTTTGTCTTTAGACCACCTCAACTTTCAGAATATTTACCTGAACACAGATTAAAGTAATGTGACAGACTGAGATTGGGTGCCCCTGTTGACCACAGCTTCAAGGATTCATACCTTTGTTTCATCTTCTCTCACATTAACTCTAAGGATGGCTACATGATAAGTTTTGGTAAAGCTAGGTTAGCCCCTGCACAATGACAAAAGATGTCTGTCCTCATAAAATGCATCTTTTTGTAACCCAGTCACCATGCTGAAAGTAAACCCAAAGGGCAATATCAAGAGGCCCACGTGGAGGATACTGAGAACCCTGGCTTGTAGCCCCAGGTGAGCTTGCAGCCAGAGGCCAGTATGAACTTCCAGTCATGGAAATGAGGCCATTATGGACTTTCTAGCTGTTACAGTGTCCCTGCTGACACCTTGTGAAGCAGAACTGTGAGATAATAGACTCATGAGAAATTATAAATCACTATTGATTTAGGCCACTAAATATTGAGGCAGTTTGTCATGCAACAATCGATAATCAAAACAGATAAGGAGCAAAAGTAAGAATCTATATATTATTAAATGAACTTGAAACCAGCTTGGTACATTTTGACTCTTTGAGTCTCCCAAGATCTGAGGTCTGGCTCCAGTGTTTTTCAACCTGGCTGCACACCAGAACCACCTTCAGAGCCTTTTTAAAGTGTATATAACTAAGCCCACCCCAGAAATTCTGAATCCAAAATAGTCAGTGGAATCTACTAACTTCTTTGTAAAAAGCTCCACAGGTGTGTTCCCAAAGTTACCCTTCCAGAAGCATCTGTATTGACATGACCAGTTGTTTTAAGATGGACACTCTCACATATGACCTTAATCCACCTTCCACAGAGAATGTCATCTCATCAAGAATCTGTTGTAATCAGTCTATTTTATGGAGCAATGTTGTGCTCAGGGACTCTATAAGGAAAATGAATATGTTTCCAAACCTTTGTTGGAAAACAAGTACCAGTTATATACTTTAATCACTAAAATGTTCTCAGGATCAAGCTGAGCACATAAACCTCAAATAAGGAGTTGAAGGGAGAGGTTACCTAACAGGAGCAAAGAAGAGGAAGCAGGGCAGCATGGGAGTGTGTCATTGCAACAACTGCTCCCTCTGTCCACCCAGCTTTGCAATGGTCAGAGAAGAAGGAGACGTTGCACAACTGTATACATAATACTGGGCTTTCGAAAAGGAGGTAGGTTGGGAGAAACAGGCTGTGCATGGAGGTGGCCCATTTCCCTCATCTGTTCAGCATAAGCCTGTGAGGAAACACGCTGACTCTTTTAATAATATCAATGAAAGACAAACATCAGGGGAATGGGCACTGAGGCTATGGGGTCCAGCTGGTCCCTCCAACAGGGAGATTCTCCCCCCATTACCAACCATGCAGAACCTAGATGTGTGTTTATTATGAGGACAGAGGGAGCGGTAAAACCAGCAAATCTCCAAGGGGAAGGCACATGTTGGGAATCAAGACTTCCTCCCAATGTGAAGACCTCTGTACAGTGATCATTTCAGAGAATCGGGATTTGGCTTTATTAAGAGAGATAAAGGGTTTCCTTAAAAACAAAATAGATTACTATGTCTGAAAACATGGGAAAGAGTAAAAGGATGATTCATTTCTCTTCCCTGCTTGGACATGTGTTATCCAAGGCTCTCTGTTGCACATGAATGAAAATAACTCAAACTGTGCTAAGCATAAATAGGGAGTTTATTGGCTCATTAAAGGAAAAATCTAAGGGTTTTCTGGCCTGGTCATGGCAGGATCCAGGTGCTCAAACAATTTTTCATGAAGCTGCCTCTCTGTTTTGACTTGGCTTTCTTCTTTGCTGGCTCAAAAGTCAGGAACCTCAGGCTGTTTTCATATCCTCTCAACAACCCTTCACAGAACGTTTTTCTTTTCCCAACTATTTCTAAGAACCCAGCCTCCTTCAGTCTGATTGGGTCACATACCCATCCCTGCTCCAATCACTGTCTACGAGAACGTAATCTCCAGGGTGGCCAACCCCGGAGCTTGAAGAAGAGTCAGCACCCCAAGCTATCTGGTCTGACAGTGGAAGAAGCCAATTTCCCATGAAAAATCAGGGTATTGTGTTGTTTTGCTAGAAATAGGGTAAATGGACCCTATCCAGATAAACCTTTTTTATGACTGAAGAGCAGAGAACTGGGCTCCTGAGAGAACAACTTACTCATTTTTTTTTGTGTGTGGTACCAGGGATTGAACCCAGGGGCGTTCTACCTCCGAGCTACACCCCCGACCCTATTTTTTATCCTTTATTTTGAAACCGGGTCTCACGAAGTTGCGGGGGGCGTCACTAAGTAGCTGAGGCTGGCCGTGAACCCAGATCCTCCGGTCTCTGCCTCCCAAGTACTGGGATTACAAACGTGCACCACCACGCCCGGCTCAACTTACTCATTTTTAAAGAGGGAACTCTGCAGCCCTGCATGCTCAATGGAGCCTGTAGGTGCCAACACTGTGTCCTCTGTGGTGGAAAGTTCTTGATCCTTCCCCAGCATCCATGGTCATCCTAAAGCTGCCTGGATCACTGATACTCAGTCTCATCCTCCAAGGCCAGAAGAGAGCAGCTCAGTTGCAATTTATTTCTTCCGATAAAGTCAGTCAAACTCAAGAGTTTTGATCTTAGCTCCTCCACTGGCTTGTTGCTATGTGCCTGGAAAGTTAAACAACTGTTAAATCTTTCAGTTTTCTCTAAAAAAAAAAAAGACTGAAAGTCCACGATCCTTCAAAAAGACATTCTACTGAAATTTAAAAAACAATTTTTTTAATAAACTGTCATCACTTACAAGTCTTCTCACCTGGGTCAAGTAACAATGTGTGCCAGATGAATAAAAAGAATGCAAATTTTATTGATTTTACCACCTCATACGATTTTTCAGGTCTGTGAAAAATGTTTACTGGGTGAGTAATATTTTATAATGCTCTACAAATCTGCTCTAAATCAGAGATTGTTTGGGGGAGGGTGTTGCCCAGGCCAGCTTGATTTTTCACCTTTCCTAGAATAATAAAGTATTTGGTAATATGAGGACTAGAAGTCTCCTGATTCCCAGCTTGGTGGTCAAGGTATTTTAAAAATCAAGCTGGCATCTAGAGAGCTGAGGCTGGCCGCGAACCTGGATCCTCCGGTCTCTGCCTCCCAAAGTACTGGGATTACAAGTGTGCACCACCACGCCCGGCCCTTCTTGATTCTTTCTATCCTGAGCCTCCATCTTGACCCAACTCCCATCCCCAATCTGAACTTAACCAGATAAATATTACATGGTGTAATCATTTGTGAGCACTGCCTCAAATGCATGAGCATCAAAGAATGTGTGACTATGAAAAGGAGAAGCCATGAGAAACATACACTCTGCCTAATACCCACAATCTTCTGGCCTCTGCACTGGACAGAACAAATCATATGGTTAAGCACAGAGCAAAGAGGGCATAGGAAACCTCATTCTTTGGTTCTCAGGAAGACTAGCTGGGGATTCTCCTGAGCACAAAGGAAAGAAACTACCTCATTCCATCCATCCTGAGACACCCTAAAAATCCTCTAGTATAGTGATTTTTTAAATTGTGTTTTATGGATACCCAAGATCTCAAATGAAGAAGAAATTATTTTAATGTCTGCATGTTAAATTTGTGCCAACCCTTTCATTCCCTGTCTCCCCTCCCCCCCCAACATTATTGCCAGATACGACTTAGAATCCAGGCTGTGGAAGACAATGCAAGAAGTTTCTGCAGTGTTGCAAAGTCTGATGAGCTGTGAGCTAGACCACAGAAAGAGTCATGGCCACATGAATCTAGTTTTTGTACCCTTACTTTGAGCCTCATTGCCAGTCTGGCTCTTTGTTTAGGTGACCCTTGGCCCCTGGAGTCAATGTTTGTCTTCTAAATGGTATTTCAACACTAACATCTGGTGATGTCCCCCAGCCTGACATTTGTGAAGCAGATGCTTCCAGTGGCCTGGAGTGTGCCTTGTGGGTCAGTGTTTTCTATAATGTTCTCTCGCATTGATCTCTGTGGTACCTCTCCCCAGGTAAGAAAAGAAATGCACTAAGAAATGTCTTAGAGAGAACACTTCAGACCATCTGGAGGTAATCTTGGAATATAAAACCCCAGAAGTTCTTGTATAAAGAAATACCTGAGGTGGAGAATAGGGGGAAAAATTAAGTCCTTGGTATTTTTCAAAGTTGTACTTTTGCAGTTGAAACCCAACAAACATATACTTCTTTTTAACTAATTTCTTTACATGTTTCTTTCTCTCTATTCAGGGTCCTCTCTCCTGACACTTTGACAGAACAGAGAATAAAATCTGTTGCTGAGGAAAGCAAGCCCTCTCTCCCACTCAGCCTCACCCTCCCTCCATGCACACATACTTCATGGCACATAGTAAGAAGCTCCTCTCAATGTGAGCCTAGAGTAAACTTCAAGGAGTCTTTCTAACACTGTCAAGATCTCCTCTTAATCATTATCAAAAGCAGTATCTATATAACCACCTATAATAAAGGCCAAAATCTTCCCAATTTATTTGGGAGTTTAGTGCCGGCAAGGTACTTACGAGGCTACTTTGTAAAATTTACACATTACTGTGTGGCCTCTCTTTCCAAAGAGCTTAGAATTCATCATCCTCTCATCCATTCATCTTCATAAAGGCTGTCATCCAGGGGGTCAACAAAAGAAGAGGGTGAGTAATTTGAAGAAGTATGGTAGGGAGAACTCTAAGCTAGCCTTCAGTGACTCAACACTTGTGCAGTGCCCTCTCCTGAATGCATAAGGAACTTGCAACTTACCTTTAACCAAAGGTGATGGGACATCACTTCCACGATTATACCATGTTATACAGCAAAGATGAAGGGATTTTTGCAGATATAGTTAAGCTCCCAAATCATTTGACTAAGTCAATAAATGACTATCCAAGGTTCACCCAACATAATCAGATGAATCCTTTAAAAGATGAAGAGTCAGAGAACCCAAGCAAGAAACATTTTTCTCTGGCTTGGAAGAAGTAAGCTGCCATGTTGTGAGAGGATTTCTGAGAGGGCCACATGGCAAGAACCTGAGGGAAGCCTCTAGTTGCTGATAATAGCTCCTGACCAAGAGAGAGCAAGAAAACAAGCACTTCAACTATACAGTTGTTAGGAAACACAGCAAACAAACTGAATGAGCTTGGAAACACACTATTCTCCAGTCTTGTCTCCAGATAAGAACACAGCCTGGCTGACATCTTGATTTCAGCCTTGGGAGACCCTGAACAGAGAACTCAGCTGAGCCATGCTCAGATTTCTGATCAGCAGGAATTATGGAATAATAAATTGGTATTATTTGAAGCTGTTAGTCTATGGTAATTTGTTATGCAGCAAAAGACTAGTACAAGGGGTTTTGGTTTGACTGGGAAGTAACTCAAATACATAATATCCCACATGTTAGTCCACTAATCACTATGCACATTGAGGAGCTGGATATAGTTCTTGGATAGAACAGAATATGACTCTGATTCAAAATATGGATAGATGAATCGGATGAGTAGCTATACAGACAGAGATACTCACATACATATAATAAATACTGTGTGCCAGGATCTCTACTGAGTTCTTTAAATATTTATCTTTCTAAGATGAGGAGTTATAGTTAAAATGATATAGGTACTTTTAATGCCAGAAATTTACTCAACCTAGTGGGCTTAAAAGAAAAGAAAAACTTAGCAAAGCAAGGAAAGGACACGAGTCCATCCCTCACAAGTCACAGGTTAACATGTATATCCCAGTTTCTGTAGCCATCTAAGAAAGATATAAATGTTATAAAAAACAGAGAGGAGCCAGGTGTGGTGATACAGGCTTGTAATCCCAGTACTTGGGAGGCTGAGACAGGAGGAGCAGGTTCACAACCAGCCTTAGCAACTTAGTGAGGCCCTCCACAACTTAGTGAGACCCTATTTCAAAACAGAAGAATAAAGTAGGGCTGGGGGTGTAGCCCAGAGGTAGAACTGGGCTAAATCCCTATTACCACACATACACACCAAAAAAAAAAAAAAAGCAGAGAGGACAAGCTAGCTGGCATGATCAATCTGTTCAGGTGAGTTTGATAACAATTTTGAATGGAGTTTATCAAACTGGGATATAAATAATACTAACAATTTTCCCAGTTACTGCCATTGAGTAGACAGGAAATGCATATGAAGAAATGTTTTTAAACTATCATTCATACATTCACAACTTACTACTAAGTCATGAATCAACAATCAAAAAATATAAAAGCTGCTACTGGTGTGAAGCTCATTATTTTATGAGCTATGAATTTCAGTATTTGAAAGAAAATAGTTGTTTTTTTCTTAAGAATTACAGATGAAATTTACCCAAACAAAGCAGATATAGTATAGTAGTTAAGATAATACTAACTACTAAACAGCCACCCTTCCCCATATCTTAGTGGCTAATTAAATTGAAGGACATTTCTCACTCCTGTAAGATATAATTGGCAGGGCATGGATGAGGGTTGTACTCTACACAGTTCTTCAGGGATCCAGATGCGCAAGACTCTACCATCTTAGATTCATGGTTTCTGAGGTTGCTGTGAACATCAACATCCATTCTGTAGGTGGGGGTAGACTTAGAGTAACAATCACTGCAAGATCTCCTAACTAACTTCACCACAATTCATTGGCCAGAATTCATGCAAGTGGACCTTCCTTGCTTCAAAAGGGGCTAGAATAAATACCAAAACTCACTCTCATCTCATCCTCTGATCTCCTGCTCCTATTTGGAAGAACCCAAGCATAAGCCAGAGAATGAGAGAATCCATTGAGTCAGTCTATAAAAGTTAGCTTCTTGTGATACAAGCCAGGATAGAGAATGGCAGTAAGGGAATCTGGAAGGGCTACTGGAATATATTCAACATAACAAGATAGTATATGGAGCCACTGAACTAGAACAGGCTAATCCTATGAGCTAAACTACCTCAATCCCATAAAGGACTTTCACAAAGTCAGCTAATGACTGAAGATGCTGCCTAAAGAAAAACCAGATCTTTAATGGGAGTTGCCTTTGAGTTGGGGTTCTGAGTGTGGAAAGAATGCTAGATTACAAGTCAGAAGAAATGGCTTCTGGTCCTGACTCTAATTCATACTAGCTTCAAGACTTCAGATAAAGTCACTCAACTTGCCTGACTTGTGATTTTGTATCTATAAAAATGTATAATAATAATACCTTTTCTTGCTTCAATCACCCACTTGATGGGAGAGGATCCAGTGAGACCATACACTCAAAAGCACTTTGTAAATTAGAAACATGGGTCACAAACAATACTGCTTTTCTGGTGGTGGTGCTGTAATTGTTGTTACTTATATTATGGTCCTAGTTTGTGAGAAATTGGTAATCCTGATTAAACTGCTATTTTCCCAGAAACTATTGCACTGCATATGAACCAGAAAGATCAATACACTTCGATGTAAAATTCATCTCTCCCATGAACCTTCCGAAGGGCTTCCTGCTGGTATTTGGGTATGTTGCAAGGAACATTTCCTTTTGATCTGGAATTGTCATTAAAGCCTTCAGATGTACCCCTCAAACTAAGAAATCCCACACTCAAGAAGGTACCCACAACAGCGCCAGGTACCTTCCCTCTTGGGTTCACTAGGAGATTTGGGGGTTGGGAAAATGAAACCCTAAACACCTCCCCCTCCCTTCACAGTCTATAAAAGAGGACTGAAAATAGGAGAGGATCAGGTTTGTGGGGAGTACAGTGTTCATGTTGAGGTAGTCTGTCCTCTCACTCATGGTTGCCTCCCCCACCCCAATCCTGAAGGGAAAGCCTAAGAATCACTGTAACACTGCTGTTCCCTATAGAAAGTGAAGGCTGCAGTCTGTTCTTTTGTTGGGTATCCGCTTCAGTCGAAGATGTGCTCATATGTCTCAAGCCTGCCTGACATGGGAGTGGGTGGTATAGGTGAAAAGAACTGGGAAGAAGAAAGGCAGGGCAGAGAGATGGTTCCATTCCTGCCATGGGGTGGATGAGCTATTTGTATAATCTATATTGACTGTCTCCAAGGCAGGGAGAATGAAATTGCAATTTCATATTTTCATTAAAACCAATGCAAGCAAGTTTCTCTTTTCAAAATATTCGTTGAAGGAAAAGAGCTATGAATAAACTGATAGAGGCCTCAGCCCTCTGAGCTTGTGTTCCATTTTATTTCAGTCATTAAGCTTCCTTTACCCCTGTGTGAAATATTCACTGTTGGCTATAAGTAAAACTGGTCTTCTTAAAATCTTAAGATACCTCACTGAAGAAGTATTTTTTAACAGAAGGACAAAATTATGATGTAGTCATAAAAGTCCAGCCAGTTTTCCAGTCCCATGAGTACCTCTTTTCATTGATATCTGAAATATTAGCTGACACTTATATATATCCTTAGACATTTTAAAACTTTTATAATTTTGTTTGCTATATTTGGGGCATATTTGCGTATGTTTGCTGAGTTCAAGTTGATTGCATTTTAAAATCTTTTTTCCTAAAATATTCTAGCATACACAAAAGTACTGGAATAAAGAGAACCTTATAGGCTGACTAAATAGAAGATAAATATATAAAATCAATAGCTCTCATTTATAACTAGCAAGAAATTTCTAGAAAAGAATATAGAGAAAAAAATGCATCAAGACCAACATGAATAAAGCTATATGTGTTAGTCAGTTTTTCCTTTTTTTTTTTTTTTGCTACTGGGGATTGAACACAGAGGCAGTCTATCTCCAAGCTACAACCCCAGCCCAATTTTATTTCTTATTTAGAAACAGGGTCTCACTAGGTTGCTGAGAGCCTTGATAAATTGCCGAGGCTGGCTTTGAACCTGCTGTCCTCCTGTCTCAGCCTCCAAGTACTGGGATTACAAGCATGCACCACCAAGCCTGGCTGTTAGCTTTCTGTCACTATAATAAAATACCTGAGGAAATCAACTTAAAGGTGGGAATTTCTTTTTGCTCATGGTTTCAGAGGTTTCAGTCCATGGTCACTTGGCCCTGTTCCCTTTGGGCCTGTGGTGAGGCAGCACATCATGGCAGGGAGCATGTGGCAGTGGAAAACTTCTCACCTCATGCAGTCCAGGATGTAAAGAGAAAGAGAGGAAGGGGCCAGGGTCTTAATATACCCTTCAAGGCCACACCCCCAGTGACATACTTCCTGTAATTAGCACCCCCATCCTAAAGCTTTTACCACCTCCAAATAGCACTATGCTGGGGACCAAGCCTTCAACACATGAGTTTTGAGGGGGATATTTAAGAACATAAACATCAGGATAGCGGGATAGCGAGAGGCAGCATGTCGCCAGCGTTCCAAGACTCGGAGCTCGGCTGGCGGGAAGACTGCATCTTGAAAAGTAGGGCAGCCAAAACTCAACAAAACAATGAGAACCAAAGTGCAGCAGAATGCAAGGTAGTGGAAAGAGCAGAGGGCGGTAGGAAGCGCAAAGCATTTCACCTGGTAAGCGGAGAGTGGACACAAAAGCGCCATCTTGGCTGAGCACGCCAGCACCACAGCTCCCGGAATCCTCCAGCAAAGAAACAGCTGATTCTTGTGAAACCAGCGATTATAGTCCACCATCGAAAGCAGTCGACATGGGAACAAGATGAAGCCTAAGTCGAACCAGATCCACACCTACAATGGCTATGACTGCAAAGGGTGGGACACGAGCCTCAGCCCCCACAAAGAAAGCGACGTGGAGAGACATAGATGAGGTGGCCAAGCACAGGAGTACCCCAACACCGAGAAAACAAGCAGGTGAAACACGGCCCCCCTGGAGTAGCCTTGCACCAGTGCAGAACACCACAGCACTGAAGACATGGATGGACATAGCATGGCCCCCCAGAACCGCCCAACGAGAACACAGGTGAGTGAGATAAAGGGAGGCAGCGTGTCACTGGCACTCCTAAACTTGGAAAACGGCCGGCGGGAAGACTGCTTCTTAACAAGAAAAGTGAGGCAGACAAAACTCAACAAAACAAAGAGAGCCGAAGAGCAGCGGAGTATGAGGCAGTGGACAGAGTGGGGGGCTAAACAGAACTCCACACATTTCACCTGGTAAGTGGAGAGCAGAGGCAAAGGTGCCATCTATGCAGAGCCACGCCTACACTGCGACTCCCGGAGACCAACAGCAAAGGGACAGCAGATCCTTGTGAAACCAGAGACTATAGACTACCATTGAAACTGATCAACTCCGGAACATGATGAAGCCCAAGTCAATCTAGACTCACATTTACAACGACGATGGTTTCAAGGGGTGGGCCGTGAGCCTCTCCTCCTGCAACGAGTGCGAAGAGGAGACAAAGAAGAGGTGGCCACACACAGGAGCAGCCCAACTCTGAGAACATGAGCCAGCAAGCCATGGCCCCCCATGAGCAACCCAACACCATCCTGGAACACCCCAGAACTGAGGACATAGGTAGATGAGACATGGCGCCCTCCCCAGTGGCCCAGCACTTAGAACACAGGTAGGTCAGCCCCCAGCTTCGCCCCCAGAGACCCACACACTGGGGATGCAAGGTAGGTGAACCCTCGGCCCGCCCCCAGAGATCCCCTCCTCCCAGCGCTGTGGATGCGGGGCGGAGGAGCCCCGCCTCCAGAGAACCCTGCCCCCCAGCGCTGGGGACGTGGGGCAGGCGAGTCCCTCCCCCAGAGAACCCCTCCCCCCAGCACTGGGGACATGGGGCAGGCAAGCCCTTGGCCTCACCCCCAGATAATCCCTCACACCGGCACTGGGGACTAGGAGCGGGCGAGCCCCAGCCCTGCCCCAGAGTCACCAGTGCTGAGGTCACAGGAGGATGAGCCACGACCCCACACAGGAGGAACTCCAGACAAAGAGAGAAAACCTCAGATGAGCAAAGAAGGCGAACTAACTGGGGGAGACGGGAGGGAAGGAGAGGAAAACAAACTGGTGCACAGGATGAACATACACAAAGATATCAAAGTCAACTACTATGCTGAAAACGGGAAGGAGAAAGGGGGAGGCGGGGGAGTGGGGATTGGGGAGGGCTAGTTGACCGATGAGTGCATGTATACGTCAACCACCCTGAAATCCTTCAAGATGTACAACTGCAATGCACTAATAAAATAAAATTTAAATAAATTATAATAATAATAAAAAGATGGGACAAGAGCACCTCCAACCCCTTCATGGTGCATTTTCTTAGTCCCTTGGTCCAAAAAAAAAAGAACTTTGGTCTAAAAAAGATTCAGGGAGGCCGAGTGTGATGGCGCACGCTTGTAATCCCAGTATTTGGGAGGCGGAGACCAGAGGATCTGGGTTCACGGACAGCCTCAGCTACTTAGTGAGGCCTCCGCAACTTCGTGAGACCCAGGTTCAAAATAAAGTATAAAAAATTGGGCCGGGGGTGTAGCTTGGAGGTGAAACGCCCCTGGGTTCAATCCCTGGTACCACAAAAAAAAAAAAAAAAGATTCAGTGGGAATCATAGAATCCCACTGAAGGACATAAATAAGAATCTGGACAATTAGAAAAATAGATGATGTTTCTGGGTGTAAGAACTTGTCATAAAAATACTACTTCTTCCCAAATTCATATACAGTTTAATTCAAATTAAAATCCTAGCTGGGCGTGGTGGCACACGCTTGTAATCCCAGTACTTGGGAGGCTGAGACAGGAGGATCGCAAGATTCGCAGCCAGCCTCAACTACTTAGTGAGGCCCTCTGCAACTTAGACCCTGTTTTAAAATAAAGAATAAAAAATAGGGCTGGGGGTGTAGCTTGGAGGTAGAATGCCCCTGGGTTCAATTCCTAGTACTGCAAAAAAATTAAATAAAATAAAGTCCTAAAAGGATTTTTTAATTGGATAAAATTATCTTTAAAAATAAAGGAAAGGAGATCAACTTCTGGTATAATGACATGCAGAGCAATACAAACCTTCTCCCCAGTGAAATTAGAGAAATTAAGTTTTAAAAATCAAAGTCTGCCAGGCGTGGTGGCACACGCCTGTAATCCCAGTACTTGGGAGACTGAGACCGGAGGATCCGGGTTCACGGCCAGCCTCAGCTACTTAGTGAGGACCTCCACAACTTAGTGAGACCCTGTTTAAAATAAAGAATAAAAAAATAGGGCTAGGGGTGTAACTCAGAGATAGAATGCCCCTGGGTTCAATCCCTAGTACTGCCAAAAAAAAAAAAAAGTCGAAGTCTCTGGAAATGGGCCTAAGAACATATAGCAAATGAAGAAACATCTATTCAGAAAAAATCTACTAAAATTTGTTTTGAAATAAGAGAGTGTATGGTATTGGAACCACTCCCACCTTCCTACCTCCAAGCTCAGAAATCAGACACTCCACTCCAGACTGGGACATCCTGGAACATAGAGCTTCCTCTTCCCTGAGATCCCAGTCAGAGAGCTGTCTTCCCAACAAGTACAGAACATCAGCATTGCTTATTCTACACTCAGCTGCCTGTTGCTGAGGCTACGTTCTGGGAAAGTATGACCAAGAAGTAAGAGTTCTTACCTTCTGCTCAATCCCCACTGATGGAGTGAATTGTGTAGTATATGAATTATATAGCAATAAAGTTGCTTTTTCACAAGAAAATTAGGTGGTAGAATATATGAATAGCCAAGAAAAGAACAATGATTGACTCCTCAGATACCAGAACATAATATGGAAGCCACTAAAATCAGTCAGTATGGTGTAGTCAGTATAGGGATAAACAGACCTCAACTGAGATACAGAAATAAATCCCTATGCATATGAAGATTTAATATAGGACAATGGCATTTCAATTTAATGGGCATAAATGAATTACTTTGCCATGCTGACACAACTGGCTAGATATATGGAAGGAAAAAAATTAGTCTCCTATATTTCTTTTACATGAAAAAATTCCAAATATATTGAAGACTTAAATGGAAAAAAAATAAAATTTGCAAGAATCTCCAGGACACCTCATATACAATCCAGGGTTAGGGAGACTTTATAAACACTGGAAATTGTAAAGTATAAAAGAAAAAAACAGACCTATATTCTGCACAGCAAAAGGTACTATAGACTGACAATAGATAAGAGTCACAGAAAAGCAAATCTAAATGATCAACAAATATAAGAAAACTCTCACATTCAACAGTGGTCAGGTAAATGCAATTAAAGTAGCAATAGAACATCATTTATGCCTCTTAGAATAAAACTATTTAAAAGAGGGATAAAATAGTGTGCCTACAGTTAATGACAAAAGGAACGTGCTCATACTTGGCTGGTAAAATATTATGGACCTTTTAGCAAAGATGTCTGGCAAAAACCTATTCAAACTAAAAGAGCTTATATCCATTTGGCTAGTAATTCTATTCTTTAGAATCTATCAAAAGCACCAATGCGAAAGGAATATATGAGGATTATTACTGTCATATTTTTGTAATGGAAAACACAAGCAAACCAAATGAATTCCCATCAATTAGGATTAAGTAAATTCATGATGAACATTATGAATGAAACACATACTAGGTGATTTGGAGAAATTTTTGCCAGGTAGCCTGTGTGAAAGAAGAACAGAAAATGGATATAATGTAGTCCTTGTTTTATTTTTAAATGACTAAAAATTACATAGGAATAATTAAATGAATATTAGTATGGGTATGTATGTGTACTTTTCTTTTTAGTATGAAAACATGGAGAAAAATACAGAAGATGATATAGTTATTGTGTATTATAGTGTGGGGGTGGTTGTTGTGGGTGAAGAGGGATATGGGGTAAAAAAGAAACATACAATTAAAGTCTATTTGTGACATGTTCACATTGATATACATATTTTAAATTATATTTATGCATATAGATATAATTTTCAAAATAAATTTGACAAATGCCACGAAAATACTAGTTCTATTAGGGTATAGCTCTTAATGGCTAGAAAAGATAGAAAATCGAACTGTGCAATTGCATGTCTAACAGAAGCATTTGTTCAAACCCCCCCAGATCAGGTATTTTTTGTCAATGTCACCTAAACCTGACCTCACCAGCTTTTCTATCTTAATGTCTGAAATTACACATAGTAGCTCCTACCCTTGTCTTAGTTCTTTTCTATAGCTTTACCAAAACTAGCCCTTCACCTCTGGTCTAGAGGCCACGTCTCCTGCCTATCCCAGGGGCTATCATTGTATCTATTCACTTCTGTATCTTCAGTCCCCTTCATTCAGCTATGTGCTTCAATCTCTACTCCCTCAAAATTTTCTCTACTTGACAACTCCTTTCACGATCTGATTTCACAAGAATAAACTTGTCTGTTTTCCACATCTGCTGATGACTCTGAAATCTCAATCTCTGGCCCATACTTTTCTTCCTAGTCACAGCTCCCTGTTTCCAACAGCCGATACAACTCCACTAAACTATCTTAAGGTACTTCAGACTCAGCATGTCCGTATTATTTGCCTTTATGACTTAATATTGTTGTATTTGTTTACTTTCCTTGTAACAAGAGTGTTGAAGCGAGAGAAGAAAAAGGCAGATTACTCCTCTGTGGTTAGAAAGTCCCCGTCACAGTGGGCTCAAGACCTTGATTTTTTATTAACTTGTGGTATGGCCTTGGGAATGTTATTTTATCTATCGTTCCAGACTTTAGTTTCCTCCACTACAAAAGGAAAAGTTTTAATTAGAACTGAGAATATCAGCTAAATATCACCAGTTCTATGGCCCTTTCTTCCCATGCTTCTTGCAGAGGTTGCTAATTGATCGCAGAGATCTTTCCCCTAGGAACATACTGATTTCCGAGTTGTTGTCATGACAACACTCTGGATGACCAGTCTTGACCAACAGATCAGAGTCAGGAAAAGAGCTGAAACTTATTAGACATCTTAGAACGTGATTTTCTATATGCCTTCCTTTTCTAGAATTCTATGTGATTCTTGTTAGACAGAGTAAAATCACATAAATTATTATAGCTAATTGGAAAGAGTTACAGTAGAAGCCTTACTCAGTTTACCAGAGGATCCGGGTTCGCGGCCAGCCTCAGCTCGCTCTCTCTCTTGCTCTCTCTCTCTCTCTCTCTCTCTACCTAGTGAGGCCCTCCGCAACTTTGTGAGACCTGGTTTCAAAATAAAGTATAAAAAAATAGGTAGAACCCAGGGGCGTTCTATCCCCGGTACCGAAAAAAAAAATTATATGGCCTCGGTAAAATCTTGGCCAACCCCTAACTCTGCTGATCTTTAAGGATAGGATGTTTACAGGCTGAAAGTTCTGTGTCCAGACCAGTTGGAACAGACTAGATCTAAGACAATCACCTAAATCATCTGTAATGGACCCCAAACTCCATTTTAATCCCATCTGCATGCTAACTGCAATCTCCCCCCAGTACCAATGACAGTTGACAATTGCCATGAGGTTGACCAGAAATAACCATAAAAGGAGAGAAAAGAGGTAGAACACCAATACCCTGAAAATCTCTGTCCATCCTCAGGTAAGACATGAGTATTCCTCCCCTTTATTGGCCTATCCCTCCCACTCATTTCTTTTACCCTATATCCATGTTTTCCCCACCCCAACAGGTTGAGAAGTTCATTTATAAGCTAGACTCCCACTTCTCTACTCTTTGGTCATTGAATAAATTTATGCTGTTGATGATCAGCTTCGATTTGTTTCTTTGGTGTTATAACACCAAAATGGAAAAAGATATCCCTTTGGGGGCTCCCTTTCTTAAAAGAGAAGCCAACAAATTGTGGGTAACAGAAGTTTGCTAATTATCAGTTATAACTAGTGATTAAGTTTGGGAAAAAATCTGTGTGGTCATTCACTTTTTTCAACTAACATTAGGAGTACTAAGAGTAGAGTTATTATAGTAGAAAAGAGAAAAATATAAAAAGGAGTTGCAGTTCATAGAGTGTTTCACTTTATCCTCAACAATAATGAAAAGAGAGAATTATAAAACCAGGAATCTATCTGTAGGATCTTAACTTCATCCATAGATATACTACAAATTTGCCATCTAAGGGAGTGCATAGACTGAGGTAGAGGGGTACAGAATCCATAATGAAGCCTATAGTGATTTCAAACATAAGGATTAAAATATGACTATGTCACAATTTTGCTAATCATGACTATGCTCAGATGTAATGTTCATTTAATTCTTTGTAGGGAAAAAAGTTCAAAGGATAACCGATTAGAGGAAAGAGTTACTATAAAAAAGTTTCCTTTATATTTGATAAAAATTGACCCAAATATGGGGAGAAAACAAGCCCCAGAGAGTGCAAATTAGATTTTAAAAATTTCCATATAGAGAAAACTGAATAGAATCATAACAACAAGCACAGTGGATCATACAACAATAGAAAGAAAGATTCCTAACAACTCTTGCACTTTTTGAAAGAAGAATGCTGGCTCCACATGTTCCCTTTCTCTCGTCTAACTTCCTCAAGCTCCTCACAGAGGGGTCTGCTAACATCATGGGCAATATGGCATCTCCCTTTGGGGTTGGAGGCGGTTAGTAGATACCACTCCCACCACTCACCCTCACCCCTTCTTTCTCCTCAGCCAGGTCTGACACAATTGGTGATGTCAGAGGAGGAAGGAACTCTGCAGAAAAGACTCTTGAACATCCTCACTATTCTCTCTCTTTTGGAAGGAAAGACACAGAGGTGCCTTCTACTTGGGGAGCTCATCTGCCTTTATAAAATGAAATGGGATCAAGAATCCAGTAGATGCCTCTTTGAGACCAAGTCAGGACTCAGAAGGGCTCGAAGGATTTAAGTAAACTGTTTCCCAGCTAAGACCTCAGGGGATTTACATGTGACAGAGGGTTGATGCAAGAGCTCTGTTTAAGGATAAAGAGTGGACATTTGGCCAGAACAGAATCCCCAAAGCTGCTCGCTCTCTCTCTCTCTCCCTGTCTCTCTCTCTCTCTCTCTCTCTCTCTCTCTCTCTCTCTCTCTACCTAGTGAGGCCCTCCCCAACTTCGTGAGACCCGGTTTCAAAATAAAGTATAAAAAATAGGGCCGGGGGTATAGCACAGAGGTAGAACGCCCCTGGGTTCAATCCCCGGTACCGCAAAAAAAAAAAAAAAGAAAAGAAAGAATCCCCAAAGCTGGGGAATGGCCCCAAAGCTGAATCCCTTGGGTGACCCATCTCTGCAGCAGGTAGCTGGAGCAAAAGAAAACTTCCCCTCCCCCAACAAAAAATTACACAGCCCCTACACCTGGAACTCAGGAGGAGAAAGGAGAAAGAGAAACTCTTTGTACACGTTTCACGTGATCCCATTTTATGTGTATGCTTTGTTAAGGATTAAGATGATTTCTGCTCATGCTTGCTGACGTACATCCAAGATTATCCTGCTAAATCTCCAAAAATGCCAAGTGGGAAACAAATGAGGATTGTTCTCTTAAAAGATCTTTGTTTGACTGTGTCATTGTTGGGCTCCTCCAAGTGCAAGCCTGAAGACAACAATGCGAAAGGAAAGAAAGAAAACCTCTGCAGAACAGCAGTCAAGGGCCACTGCAGGTCCAGCTCCACAGACCTGGTGGCTGGCCCGAGCCAGGTGCCGGAGCAGAATGCCAGAACCAAAAGTAGGACAGGCAGGCACCTGAGCGCAGAGATAGAACTAGGTAGAAGTTTTAGCAGTTGGGGCCAGTTTTACCATGGCTGGATTGGAGGCTGCTGAGGGAATCAGAGCTCTTGGCACAAGAGAACTGGAGGCAGCCCTGACATAGGGCTTGTGGTTCGTGTATCCAGCTGTGGGTAAGGCCAAGGTCTGGCTGTCTGGCAACAACTCCACCTGGCCTGTGCTTCCTCTTTCCTCCTGCATATCCTTCCGGTCTAAAGGCTGCCCTCAGAGCTCATTTCACCCTATTTCCTCTGAGAAAAACTTCTCAGCACTTACTGGGGAAAAGAGGAGATGAGAAAAGGAGACTGAACACAGTGCAATTCCCTCTGTCCAGCGCTTCCCTTCCTCAGCCCTTTGCGATCTCCTGCCTGAGCTCTGGAGGTGTCCTGGGCTCCCTGGCTGAGCAGCCATGTGAGACCCAATCCTCCTCCATAGCCATGACCTCGCACAGTTGAGAGATGCTCTGAGATTGTTCTCCTTCCATCACTCGTGGCCTTGATCAACTCAGGAAGCCCTAGCATGGTGGTTAGGGGTCCCTGGGAGCCAGGACAAGGGTATTCAATTTGAGGACACTTGTAGGTCCATCCATTTGCCTTTCTCACGTGGACACTCAGCTATCGAAGAACAAATCAAAGTATTTGCTAAAGGAGATACTGTGGTTTCACTAACATTTGGGCTCTCAATTCTGTTCTACCAGGTTTTTTTTTAACCTTCTTATTTTGTAATGGAATAGCTAAAATAACAAGGCAAGAGGAAAACATACTCTTTAACTACTGTATATCTTTTAAATCCTGCTTAAAATCATTTGTTTTCATTATTGTACAGAGCCAACTGACAGGAAGGAGAATTTGGAAGCAAGAGCAAAAGGAAGCTTAAGGATCTTATTTTAAACATGCAACCTTTTTCTCTGACCTGGCCCAAGGACCTGGAGAGACACAATTGCCACAGGACATTATAGTACTAGGGTGGCATTAGAAAACATGCGTTGAGAAATCTATGCAGTGAAGAAAGTGTTTTTAATCCTTCTTCCTAGAGGACTGGGTCCTGAGGGAACTTGTTTTCCCCATACTCTGGAGGATCCAGCTAGAATTAACTTGATGAAGCCCAGTAATAAGAGACAGTTATCCTGATGGTAATGGGATAGGTCCAGAACAGAAGGAGGAGGATTCATACTCCAGAGTTAGGCTGCTGAGGTCAACTTCTTCCAGCTGTGGAGTTCAGGGATAATACCTAACCCCTCAGAGCTTCATGATGAAGTTCATGATGAAGTTCAAGGTGATAGTGGCATACATGCACACAGTACTCATTGATCCCTCCCCCAGTTCCCACCTCACTCCCTCTCCCTCCACACCTTCCCATTCACAACACTGTGATTGGCATTGATAAGCTCATATATGTACATCATGTCCACTGAAGTGTTTCCCTCTTCAAGTCTTCCTCCTCCCGTCTCCTGTCTCCCTCAGTTAGGTCCCATCCTTCATTCCACTAAGGTTTCTCCTCCTCTGTCTGGAGTCCCTCCTGTGTCCCAATTTCTCCCTAGCTTCCATATATGAGGGAAAACATCTGATCTTTCACTTTTTGTGATTGACTAACCTCACTTAGCATAATATTTTCCAGTTCCATCCATTTCCCTGAAAATAACATAATTTCGTTCTCTTTATGGCTGAGTAGAATTCCATTGTGTGTAAATCCCATAATTTTGTAATCCATTCATCTGTTGATGGACATCTCAGCTGGTTCCATAGTCGGGCAATTATGAATTGTACAGCTATAAACATAGATACACATGTATTACTATGGTAGTCTGGTTTTAATTCTTCTGGGTAGATACCCAGGAGTAGTATAGCTGGGTCATATGGTAGGTTCATTCCCATTCTTCTGAGGACCTTCTACACTGTTTTCAAAGTGGTTACACCAATTTGCAACTCCACCAAAAATATATCAGAGTTCCTACTTCTCTACATCCTCACCAGCATTTATTATTGTGTTTTTAGTGATTGCCATTCTAATTGGGGTTAGATGAAATCTCAGCGTAGATTTGATTTGCATCTCTCTGATTGCTAATGATGTTGAACATTTTTTCATATATTTACTGGCCATTTGTATTTCTTCTTTTGTGAAGTATCTATTTAGTTCACTTGCCCATTTTTTGATTGGGCTATTTGTTTTTATGGCAGTGAGTTTCTTGAGTTCTTTGTATATTCTAGATACTAGTCCTCTATCGGAGAGGTAGCTGGCAAAGATCTCCCATTCTATCAGCTCTCTCTTGAGGTTCTCGATAGTTTCCTTTGCTGCACAGAAGCCCTTCAGTTTAATGCAATCCCACATATTGATCCTCATTTTAATTTCTTGTGCCTTTGGCGTCTTATTGAGGAAGTTTTTACTCATACCTCTATGTTGGAGCATTGGTCCTATACCCTCTTCAAGTAACTGCAAAGTCTTTGGTCTGATTTCCAGGTCTTTGATCCATCTTGAATTGACTTTTGTGCAGGGTGAGAAAGTGGGATTTATTTCCATTTTTCTACATATGGATAACCAGTTTTGCCAACACCATTTGCTGAAAAGGCTATCTTTTTTCCAGTGTATGTTTTTGACCCCTTTGTCAAAAATCAATTGACTATAAGTGTCTGGATTTGTTTCTGAGTCTTCTACTCTGCTCCATTGGTCTATGTGTCTGCTTTTGTGCCAATACCATGCTATTTTTATTAGTATGGCTCTGTAGTATAGTTTGGAGTCAGGTATTGTGATGACTCCTGCATGGTTCATATCTTTCTATACATGAAATGGGGATGATAATAACAGCCACCACTTACAGCACACATGCTGTGTGCCAGGTTCTGAGATTTTGTCGTATTTCAACTCAGTTAATCTTTGCTAACACTCTAAGCCTTTTACTCATATTAACCCACTTAATCCTCACTAGAACCCCAGGAGGTAGATTCATGATCATTCCCATTTTACAGATGGAAAAATGAGGCATAGAAAGCTTTAAGTGCCTCATCTAAAGACTGCCTGAACACAGTAAGTACTCAATAAATATTAGCTACTGTTATTAGCATTATGATTTTATAAAGCCTTAAGCAGGACTAAGTGAATAAAGTAAGATCACATGGTATGTAGTCTCTTTCTAGCTTCATTCCTTAGTTCCAAATTCTCACATTCATTTGCTATAAACCAGCTGCCTTTCTTACTCTGTCTTAGCTCTCACAGAAGCACACATGCACATACATGTGTGCATGCACGCACACACACATTTTCTCATACACATGCACTCATGTTCACCAAACATACCCATGTCCTACTGAGCCACAGAGATGGTATGGCAACCCTGAACTCTCTTGAGATTTAGAGATGCATTGATTCACCAAGAGCTTTAAGTGGCCAGTTTAGCTTGATTGTTTTGTGTCCCAGTTGGTCTTAATGAACAAATTTGAGAGCTACTTTGACTTTAGAGGCCTTAGAAATACTTTCTGGGTTTTTCTTAGCCAGCTGGCCTACAGCAACATGAAACCTTAGCACTACAGGAATTACCCCAGAATCGATATGCTGCTGCAGCCTTGGCGATGTTCCACCACTGCTCAGGAGCAGTCAGAGTGGGTTCAGGGGAGGCCACAGTATTTTAAGACAGGGGAACTGGGACTGGCTCAAAGGTAAAACACATGCCTGCATGTTAATGAGAACAGGAAGAGTCCTTAGCAGATACCTAGTCAAGACCCATTGTCTAAAAATGACACCTGTGGGCTCAGAGAGCTTGGAGGAGCTTCCCAGAGGTCACATTAGTGAAAGAGGCCTAAAGCTCAAGTCTCCTTATTCATAGTTTGGTTTTCTCTTCACTATCCCAGCTTAACAAACGCCATCATCTATAAAGAAAAAAAAAAGAGTACATTTATCCCTTTGCCCACATAGCATTTTCTCAAGTGGAAAGAAGAACCTGAGGATGTGAAGGGAAGAAGGAAGAGGACGAGAAGACAGGCCTTGGTATTGTTAAAAGAAATGGTTGGTCAGGCGTGGTGGCACACTCTTGTAATCCTAATACTTGGGAGGCTGAGACAGGAGGATCACAGGTTCACAGCCAGCCTCAGCTACTTAGTGAGACCCTCCATAACTTAGACCCTGTTTCAAAATAAAGAATAAAAAATAGGGCTGGGGTGTAGCTCGGAGGTAGAATGCCCCTGGGCTCAATCCTCAGTTCCACACACACAAAAAAAAGAAAAAGAAATGGTTGGTCACTGGCCTTAAGAAAAAGACATTATGATTCCCAAATTAAAAAGAAAAATGTCAACTCCTTGAAATCTATTCAGATTCCAGTAATTGTGCTTACTGAGAAAGTATAGAAATTGCTCAGGTAGTGAATGAAGCCTTTCTGGAATGTTGTACCTGAGCACACATAAAACTTCGAGCTTTAACAATCAAATCGTTCCTCTGTGCCATGGTTCCTTGACCTGGCCTCCTCACAGATGCACCGCAGAACAGTGCATGTGTGTGGACCTTCAGGGATGGGAGCAGCACTGTGCTTCCTGCACCATCTGGTTCACTGTTCCTAGCTCTTGCCTAGACCCCTGCTAGAGCCACATAATCAGAAGAAATCAGATGAACACCTCAGGGAAAAGATTCTAGGACTGAGACTTCACTTCCTTTAAGAAGGATCAAACACTGAAGACTGTTCCTTTTCAAGTTTTATTAATCCTGGTTCATAATTTCCACCACATCATTAGTCATTTCCTATTTCTGAAGGGCTGGCAGTAGTCACCGAGGCATCAGGCAGTAAATGGCAAGATAGCCGTGCCACCTGCGCACCGTATTGACAGTTACCCACAACCACATCTGGGTGAGAGGCTAATGTGCTTTTTGTAAAAAGCAAGCCATTTAGAAGTGCGGCCCAGTTTTTGATCTCTTGCTAAATACTTTTATCCACATCATCTCCCCATCTGGGCCTGAAAGTCATCATGTGACCCACAGTACTTTGAAAATAAAGCAGCAATAGCAACAACAGCAAATCCCCTGTAGCCCTGGAGCAGGGTGAGCTCTTGAACCCTTCCCAAAAACTAGAGGGAGTCTCTGTCTCTAGCTGGGAAAACTCCAGGAGATGAAGTTTAAAGAAAGAATGGAAAATGACAAGAATAACGTCTGGCATGACCCCTTTTAAAAATAGATGAAATATAATTTGTGAAGAACTTGAGAGCTGCCAAGAAATGCTAATTCCACAAGGGCGCCACACAGTTCATCATGAGCTGTGGGCAGCCACACGGCTGAGGGGCTTCTGATATCCAAATTCCCCAAGGTCAGAGACTCTCTGATAAAACCCTCATGAAACAGCATGTGACAGAAAGACAGGATGCTGGGGGAGCCCTATCTTCAATATAAACCTAACTATCTATGAATACGGGTTTTAGTTCTGGGCATCAAAGAGAAGGATAACGATGAAGAGATGATACATCGCAGCTTTGTTGGCCAAGCCCCTGGCTGGAGACTTCTGCCACTGATCTGTCCTGGGAGCTATGGCCAGTCCCAAAAATTCCTCTGAGCTGCATTTCCTCCAATGGCAACCTCACATACCAAGGTCTGTAAGGAAAACACAAATAAAGCTCATATGGGGATATCTCAATTTTTAAAAGGCTAAGCCCTAATACCTGGCCTTTGAATAGTATTTCCATCTGGATGATCCCAAGCACGTTAGCAACAGTTGGGGAATCACATCCCTACTTGTCAAAGGGGAAACTTCTCAAATTTATTACATCTCTCATGAATTAAAGAAAATTAAAGATAAAGTGGATGGATAAGTTTTTCTCCCCTACCATCCAAAACATAGAAGTTTACTCTTCATGGAGAACTACAACTTTGAGTGACATTCTGAGTATTAAAACTGAGTTAGAGCAAGCGTTCCTAGGCCCAAGGTTCCCTCACCTTTCTCCACTCCTGTTGGTACCAAGAGGCTATAAAAATGTAATCACATTTTTTTGTGATTACAAGCAAGGGGTATAGTATCAGCAACATATGAATAAGAGTAGAAAAGCTGGATAAACTGAATCCCTTGTTCTTTTTTTCTTACACTTTTCATTGATCCCTGGAGTAACCTACCAGTCTCAAGATACAGAAAGCATCAAAATACCCATGCCATTGCATTTTGAGGAGCCTGTTCTACATGTCTGGCTTCTTTTAAGCTCTCAGATGCTTCTTAGGAATAACTAAATATCCAAGTTATAATCATAAATTGGAGTTTTTCTTTTGATTACACATATAAACATACATACATATACACATGTGCATACATAATACTCAAACACTATCCCAGCCTTTGGGTTTACTTTAAATCCTCAGATTCTACTTTGCATTTAATGTGGTGTCGATAATTCAACCATTAACCACTTATCAAAGTATCAGGAAGGAGTTACTACCTTTTCTTACTTTTGATAATTACAATGTCCCTCATCTTAAGCATGTTATCCTCAAGACTGGTTTTTGCACCAAAGGCTACTGAAAGATTTAAAAAGCAGTATTTGTGCTCACATAGCACCTCCATCGTCAGGAGTGGGCCCTCAAATTCCTTTCTACAACCTAACTCGTTAAATTCTTACCAGTCCTATAATTTACCCCTTCATATCCTCTCCAGAGAATCAGGTATGGATGGCTAACACTCCTGTCTACTTAAAAATAAACCTGCCTCATTAATACATCATTCCAAGAAGCCCAGAGCATTTTAGCTCCCAATGAGCTTAATCCTAATGAGGTTAACACAAGGAAAGGAGTGGTCTAACAGATCCTGATATGCTTGGCGTTTAGTCACAAGGCCTCTAAATAACTCTGCCAGAGTCCTAGGGCCTTTTGCTCCTATTTCCAAACCTCCTCCCAAGCCCACCCCCCTCACTACAATTGCCTTGGTAGCTGAAACCAGTGTTGATTTTTATCTGCATGGCAACCTCATGCTCCCACAGGTTCCAAACTGATCAAGTGGCCTTCAAAAATGTCACCACTTCTTCTTAAAAAGGCTGAGCCAAGCTCTGTATGATGGAAACAGAAAACAATCCCTTATCATGTCGGAAGTAATACTTGTGGTTATCTAAAGCAATGGTAATCATATCATACACTTTATCTGTGAGTGGCTTTTTCCTTCCAGGGGTAGGAATAGAAACTTCTTCTCCTTCATAATGAGCACTATTGAAACTCCAGCAGGCAGACCTCTGGCTTTGGCGACATGCCATTCCCTAACATAAGCATGTAGTCATCTCAAAAAATGTAGCATGGCAGAAAACAGGTACAAGTCTTTTCTGGAAATATTGTTTGTAAAGGGCTGATTTTATAATGGGTTTGTTTGTGTTAGGGCCTTTGGGGCATGTACAGCTAACAAGAACTTGTGGTTCTGTTGCCAGCTTGCTTAATCCAACAGGGCCTTGTGTAGGAGTTCAGGGGGATAGGGCCCAGGAAACAATTCAAGCTTTTTCCCTTCTAAGTACTGCTACATCAGGAGAGAAAAGCATTCTGCTACTTAATCTGTCATAGATCCTTTTGACAGATTTTGTGGCTGTCAGTGTACCACATCAAAACATGCACTCCATCAGATTCTCATCACTATAGAAGTCTTCAAAAATAAAATTACCAAATAGTAAATCATTTATTGAGAATGACAACCCAACCACAGTCTCTTCTTGACTCATAAGTCATGCAAACACCACAGCATTAGTTGTACACATTGGACAGGGACTATATAGGACAAGGCCTCGGATGAAGGAACCACCATCATTTATGATAGCACATTTTCAGGAAAGAAGTAAAATGAAGTTTCCTTTTGCAAAAGGGAGAAATTCCTCTCTTTTTTTTTAAATGTGAGGGTTTATTTCTGGACTATCAATTCTCTCCCATTGTCTAGTGTTATACCCACTGTCTTTTTTTTAATGTGCTTTTTATTGGCGCATTATAGTCTCACATCACAATGAACATTAATTTGACAGTAACATACATGCACACAGCTCTTGGTGTTCCCCCCTGCCCCCCCAACCTGGAGAACATTATGTTAAGTGAGATTAGCCAATCACAGAAAGAGAAGGGCCATATGATTTCTCTAATATGTGCAAGCTAGGGAGTACTGGGGATACAGAGGGACTCCAGACAATAGTGGAGAAGCCTCAGTGGAGCCAGGGAAGTGGTCTAAGGGAAGGGGAAGGGGAAGAATGAAGTTCATCAATGGAATTACTACCATCGACCATGTGTACATATAAGAAATTTCTCTTTTTGCTCCTCAGATTGGAAACCTGTAGCACAGTGCCAGGTACCCCATGAGTTTGACAAATATTGGCCCAGAATAAGTAAAGACTATGGATTTGGGTTTTCCTATACTTCCCCCTGGGCATGTGTCCCAACAGTCCCTTGCTAAGCTTCACAGACTTACCTCTCACTACAATTTTTATTTCTAGTCCCAGAATGACTACGCAATACTTATGCAGAATGTGAGGGGTAAAATGAGCCCCATTTGCCTATAGATACAGTTTTATTTCACTGACTTAATGTCACAAAGGGAGAAACAAAGCACTTTAATGTCTAGGAGAGTTGTGGCCATTTTCAGACCTCTTTCACTGGTGTAGTATCTTTGCTTTCCTGGAATATTCATATAAGTATGTAATATTATCCAAACTACTTGCTCTGCTTTAGGAGAGAATCACATTTGTACAAATATGGGTTAAGCTAAAGCATACAGATTCGAGTGAAACCTAGAAAGTATTTTTGGAGTATTTTTGCTACATGTGCTTTCCTATTAGATTTCCACTCGAAAGAAAATAACACCTTACTTGAGTGTTAATTATTAAATTATATGCAAGTTTAAGGGTCAGGCCATTGAAGCATATAAATGGTAGTTATTGAAAGGTAATTGTAATCAGTTGTTGTCAACCTCCACTGAATAAATAAGAAGTAAAAAAAATTTAAAATACATTAGAAGGCTAGATAAACGAAGAACATCTTGACAGTGAAGATTGTTAAATACCTCTAAAACAAATGTCCTATATTTATTTTCCCAGGAAGTTCTAAGATTAGGCTGTCTTGGACGGTTTAAATTTTGTCAGTGGTCTGAGGAACTGCTTTCATATTGCTTACTAAAGTCCCTTCCAACAATATGGGTCTTCAATCAATACATACACCTGCACGTGGGTGCCTGGCTACTAGGAGTTCACAGCCATAAGCTGACCCTGAAGAATAGAGTTGATACCTTAAAGTTTCACATTCATAAACAAAATATATGCACTTTTCTCTATATGACAAGATGGCTTCAATAACCATTCTATGATAACAATGTGGTATGAAACATGTTGGTGAGAAAACAAATCAAAACCAATACTATCTCTGATGTATAGAGAAATAGAAAAGGCAAAAGGGCTCTTGAAAAATAGAAGTTATTTTTTCCTAAATCCTGCTTCTTTGCTTGGAGCTATTTCTTAAGAAAGAAGCTGCTTCCTTCCCTAACCATATAAAACGATCCCTGAAGTTATTTATAGTGCTCATGGCCTGGAGGCATCGCTCGGTTCCCCCACCACAAGCCCAACCATGTGTTACTATATTAAAAAATGTGAAAAAGTAATTATGGGGTATTGAAGCCAGTGTCTGCAGACACAACCTGCCAAAGAGGAAGTGACAGCAAACTTATGCTCCTCTTTGCTGCTCAAGCACTGCCCAGGCTCCAGGCTCAGAAGAAAGGAATCTGTTCCAAGAAATAAGAGAGGAGCCTGCCCTGGTGAATCAGAAATATCCCTATTTCTGAATATATAGTAAACTGGTTTCCATTCCCAGGTCCCCTCAATTGGTCAGACTTTCCAGTCACATGGAGAGACCACTCATGGCATCCTCCCTCAGCAACTCAGCCAGCTGCCTGCCTCGGCTCCCACCGGATGGGGCTGACAGGAACACCTAAGGCTCTGGACTCTGGTGAGAGTCTGAGACCACTAAAATTGGCCCCTAAGACCTTAACCTGCCACCATCAGATCCTGATTTCTACCACCTTGTCCTAAATCTAACTTTGTTGTTTACTCTTCCAGAGTCCACCCCCAGTCCCTTACCCTCTTGTAGGATGTGACCCGTTACTGATTTCTGTAGCAGCCATCCACAAATCCACAACCCTTTCAGATCTTCCCCTGCAGAGATGAGCTCTGCCACCACTGGGACACAATTGTTTTCTACCTCTGCAGTCAGACAGCAGAAGTAGTCCATATATCTACTCCAGAAAACAGAAATTCATCAGAGATGTCCACACTTTTGGCAGAAAGGCTAGTGTTCCCAGAGGCCTCAGCTGAGGACTTTTATTGAGAGAAATTACATTTCCTCCTCAGGATCTCCCTTTGCCTGTGGTCTAAGCTACAAATGAAGTTTGCTTCTTTTGTATAAAAAAAAAAAAAAGACAGGTGCCAACCCTCACAAGAGAGCCCAGGAAGTTTGGAAAAATTCCTGCCATCTTAGGAAGACTTCACTTGGAAGTAAATAATTGCTGCCATCTCTTAATTCAATTTGATTACCTACTAGAACATTAAAAGGAGCATAAATTTACCCACATGGAAAGTGTCTTTTTAAAACTAATTTGCAGAAGTCTCTTTTAAATAAATTTTTAAAGAAGAGAGCCATAGCTGACTCAGAATGAAGAGGTTAATGGAGACCAGGAATATGTCCTTACTATCTCTTTAATATAACTAAATGAACAGAATTAATCCATTTCCCTAATGGGATAATATTCTATAAGTATAAAAACAGAATTTTATATCATATATACACTGTGCTTTAGTTTCTATTCTATATAACTTTAAAATGAGTAAATGTTGATTTCTAAAATTCCCTAAAAATCATCCCTTCGCATTTGTTTCTCACCTCTGGGTAATAGCATATACAATATATAGAGTTTAAGCACATATTAGTTGATGTAGCTAGAAAGAAAATGAAATATCAGAAAAATATTTTTATAAGGCAGATCGATGTCAGCCTTCTACAAGAGACTGGTTTATAGCTGTCTGAAATGCCCTGTTAACCTCCCAAAGATCTGTAGACTGGCTTAGAGTATCTCATTATTCTAGTTTTCCCCCTTTCATCTTTGCCTCTTACATCCCAGTTTCTTCACCTCTGTAGTATCCACAGTGCCACCTGCTGGTTGTGGGAAGCATTTTCATGGCTCCCAGCTCTCCTGTCTGGGATTTGTTTAAAAGTCCATCAATGACTGCTAGAAAAACCACAGGAACCTGCCCTTTAAAAATAGTACAAGCATCCATGAGATGAGCAAGACACCAATTCATGGAGGCTTAACATGACCCAACATATTCTCCTGAGGCAAAGATCTGGCTCTTTTAAGGGGAACATGAAATAAACTTAACATTTGCAAATTTCCTTCATGCTGCTGGCAATAGGGCTCTGTGGTGAGAATATTAAAAAACAATTACTAGCAAGACTAAATGCCTCAAGAAGTTTCCAAAATTCTGTATTTTCCCATACTCATTAATCCTGGATAGCTACTTTTTTCTCCTTTCTTACACAAATAACTTCATCTTTGAAAAGATACAAAATTTGCCGTCATAATTGGTTAGATAGAAACAAAACTTCAACGTCAATCGCTTGACTTTGATTCACAGCAGCTCCTTCTCCACCAAAAGTTACTGTCCTCCCCCCAGCCTGGAGTCTGTGGGCCAGCCACACAAATAATAGGCCGCAGAGCATCTGCCGACATGGTGAATGCAGTGCCCTCCTCCCACACTTAACCTTTCAGACGGTTCAACTATTTTCCATGTGTCAACAATCTGCCATCTCAGACCTTAGCCAGGCAAAAGATAAGAGAGGATAACCTTTAGAACTCACAACTAATGAATATGAATCAGGGCACTCCTGCAAGCTTCATTATGGGACAAAATAACATACAAGGGAAACCTCTTTGCCTCAAGGCTCCTGACAGGCATTAGTCAATCAAGGTTCCTTTAACAATCCCCTGGAGTCTAGACTGGCAAGGGCCATTATCCCTTCTTACCAGGCAGGCAAATTAAGATACCCAAAAGATACTAATTCAACATTAATTCTGTGCCACTAATATTCTGAAGTGACATAAGCAAAAGGGTGCTGCAAGAAGCTTCTCATTGACTCTAAGTACAATGCACAGAATATGCTGCACAAGTCAGGAAGCACAAAAGCCCAAGAATACTGAACCAACCATTATTTGATAGAGATTGTATCAGGGCAGATAATTCTAGAATGTAGATTTTCTACCAAAATATTTGCATGAGTTAGATAACTGTGTAATAATTTTTTTAAAAAGAAATGTCTGTATCTATTGGCTTAACATGTATGTGGGGGTTGGTTGGGTTTCGTTTTTCTCCTTGCCCTCTGTCAGTTAAAGGCTAAACATGGAAGCTGCGGATAGGGGATACAGATTACAAATGTCAGCTTTTAGCTTCACCTGGCACATTCTCCCGTTTTTATTTTGTTTGCATTTGCTTTCCCCTTTCTAAGAGTATAAACTGCCTTCCACCAAATTCAGAGACTGTCACATTTTCTTTTTTAAACTTCAAAATATTTTCTGTCAAGTTGGCAAAGCTCCAATCAGCCCTTCACCACTGCAATTAAAGTGATTTTCCATCTGATTATAACCCTGATGTGGAGAGGAATTATAAGATCTCTATTATTATTTTGATAGATTAGTTCCCTCACTGAGAATTCTTTTGCAGTACTGGGGATTGAACCCAGGGGCACTCTACCTCTGAGCTACACCCCCAGCCCTATTTTTTATTCTTTATTTTGAAACAGGGTCTCACTAAGTAGCTGAGGCTGGCCGTGAACTCGGATCCTCCAGTCTCAGCCTCCCAAATACTGGGATTACAAACGTGCGCCATCATGCCCGTCTTGAGAATATTTTTATACTCATCACAAGCATTTATACATCCTCAAAATATTCAGATTAGTCTAGGAATTTGAATCAAAATAGCAGTAGTGGTTGCTATTTAAAGAGAAAGCTGAATTTAGGATCCCTGTTAAGGCAAGCGATAACCTAGAAAGCAAAAAAAAAAAAAATTAAAAAGTACTTTATTTCTTTTCTATTTGTTTGATAGAACAAAACAAGCTAAACCCATGGTACAGCCAAAGCCAAACAATATAGTCCACTTGGAGGAGATGGTGCAGCAGGAAATGCTGCTATGAAGCATTATTCTATGTCATCACTGCTTCCAAAAAAAATGCTCAAAGCACCAACAGTTGTTCACTTAATACAGGATTCACTTCTCGGCCGAGGAGGACCTTAGTAACAGTACACGTAGCACTCAGCAGTTATTTGACCTATTTTACTAATGTGTTTGGGAAGGAGGTTAATTAACAGTGGATGGCTATATCCTTAAGCTTAATTTTTCCAACAGCCCTGCTCATAAAAGGAAAAATTGAGTATGTATTGAAGGAAGCAAGCAATTAAGTTGCACAAATAGTGAGCTCATTGAACTGCAGCTGACTTCTATCATGTCAAAGAACAACTAAACACAGAAGCAATAAAAAGATTGTTGCCACGACCACCACTGAGAACCAACTGGCAATAAAGATGAATAACTTCCTACTTGAAGATTACTGATTAAAGCTCTTTAGAAACCAAATGTTACACATAGGCATAAATGGAGCAAAATATTTTAATGCATGTTTGGCAGGTTCAGAAACATTTTATAGTCAATTTTAAATGAAGGTTTATACAACAACAGTAAACTCCACTTAAAACAGCCATTCCAATTGCTGTTCTTGCAAGCAAGCTGCAGTTCTCCTCAGGAAGGCTCAAACCCTACTGTGGAATAAAAGTCCCATACCTAACAGTAAGGGGAGGGCCCTTGGGGAGCAGAATTCCACAGGACTGGGTCCTCTGAAACCAAACCCAAGGGCAGAGGCAGAGAAGCCCATTGAGAAGGCTGTGACCTGTGAAGGCAAGTAAACAGACTCCCCATGGCAGCAACCAGGCAATCTCTCCCCAGCAATCCTCTGCTCCCTTTCCCACCTCCCAAAGCTCTGAAAGGTCAAGTTTTAGCCCAAGCTGCCCTTCAAGAAAGTGTACTCACGTCTCGGAGTTCAATACGGGTGGCATAAGAATCAGCTCCCAGGACTATCAGTGTCGGGGAGGTGGACCGCCATGATTTGACAAGGAAAATGTGTCTCTCAACTTACAAATGTCCATGGAGGTGTCTGGAGAATATCGGTCTCTTTGAGGGCTGAACCCTAGCCCTCACCTGCTGCCTTTGGAGGGGACACCATGGAGAGTTATAAAAGATTTAAAAAAAAAAGAGGAGGATTTTACCTCCGAAGTTGCTTATAACTTATAACCTAACGTTAAAAATAAATAAATGTAGTAGTGAGTTCTCAAACTCACTACTGTGGAGAATTAAAGCAAGCAAATAAACCAGTTTTCCATCTCATTTCTATCCTCCCTCCCCCCTCCAAGCCCCACTCTCCCTCCCATTATCGCCATCTTAAAATAAATCTTAAAATGAGAGGGAGCTGAAAATGTGCTTTTCTTCTGAGAATCCCCCCTACACTTGGGCTTTCAGGATCAGAACCCTGTAATGAGATTATGACAAGCTGTTCTTCGCCCTCCTCAGCCCCAACCCTTTCCTCCCTCATTCAGATATATGTGAGGTGAATTTACTACCCCTGATTTTAAATATTTCATTTGGGGATTTTTTTTTAACTAGGGATTGAACCCAGAGGCATTCTACCACTGAACCACACCCCCAACCCTTTTTTATTTTGAAACTGGGTCTCACTAAGTTGCTAAGGGTCTCACTGAGTTGCTGAGACTGGCCTCAAACCTGCGATCCTCTTGTCTCAGCCTTGCAAGTACTGGGATTACAGGTGTGCATCCCCACACCCAGTGATTCGGGGAATTTTAACTGCAAACAATTCATACTAAAACATTAGAATAGCTTTATCAGATGGGAAGTAGATATTTGGAATTTTGGTAACACTTCTCACCACCTTTCAATAGGACATTGTCACTGGATATGTGGTATACAGATCTAATAAAGAAATGAGTTAGAAAAGACTTCAAACATTTCTAGAAGCTACATTTCATTTGCAGGAGGAAATCACAGTGGTACAGTGCCTTTCTTTCACTTAGGTCTCTCCACCTTGCATGGGCTTTGAACTCCAGACTCTCCATGAGACTTTCTAACACTGTACACTCAGATTCTGGAGTTGGAATGAATTGTACAGCACAGGAAGGGGGGTGGAGGGAAAAAGTAACAACAGTTCAGAGATGGGAACCGTCTGCTTTCTGGAAAGCCTTCCAAGCCTTAGAGTCACTATCCAAACTCCAAAAGCCAAGACTCCAGTTCCCTTGTGTTAAGAGAGTAAGAAGAATGCCTAGGAAAGCCCACGGTTTCCTTCCTCATTGAGGAGAGGAAACAGCAGGGGTAGCAGACGCCCATGTGCAGCCATCACTTCCTCGGGGGCTGGTGTCCATTTCCACCCACTGGGATGAGATTGGCAGCTTCATAACCGGCAGGAGATACATGATCCAAGAATCCATTTTGGCTCCAATTCTACCTTTATAATGGCCAGTTGTGTCTCACTGTGAGAACCTATGTGCATTAATAAGGACTTCAAATGGCCTCACCCTCAAGAGTATGGTCAGAGGAAGGGAAGTTAAGCCAAAGAGTCTATCTTGAGTAAGGCTCAAGATGCACCTCACAGACACTTTGAGAGTACTATAAATAGAAATGCAAACAGAAATGATGGAGAGAAAATATACCTTTTCCTCTCTTCCTTTGAGGCGTCACAAAGTGTTGAGGTCCCAAATGTAAACAAAATATGATGCGATTCTAGTAACCGAACCCAGAAAGAAGGTCTAACAAGCTTGTTCTTATAAAAAAGAAATGGTGTGTATAACCAAAGCAATATTTAAAATGCCAGTTTACACACTAATTGTCTTCTTCAAACCACCTTCTCTTCAAGGTCCTTTTCTCAGTTGATGGTTCCTCCATTTACCAACCCCTTGATGCTGAAACCCCAAAGACATTTGTGGATCTCCTATGAATCCCATCACATCCAATTCTCAACTCAGAATATCTCTTAGATTATTCTCTCATTTATGCTTTTTTTTAAATCACTGACTTCCATCACATCATCTGTACCCAGACTATTACTGTAACAGCCTGCCAACGTGTCCCATCACTGGCATTCTCTCCCAAGTCACCCTAAGCATCCCTAATAGTTACCTTTCTAAAGTACAGTTATGATCATGGACCACCCTCTCAGTTCAAAATCTTTTACCAGTTTCCTGTTTATTTTTTAGAATAAAGTCCAATTTTCTTGGCACAATATCCATGGTCCCTGGTAAACTGAGATTATTCTATATTTTAAATTCATCCACCATTTTATCCTCACATACAACCAACACTCTAGTCAAAATAGACTAATCTCCTTTACTGGTCCATGTCATGGGCTTTTATATTTCTAGAACTTTGCACCTTTCCTCCGGCCTCATCCATTCAAAATTTTGCTGCTCTAAAGACTAATTCAAATGTCTCCACTTTTAGGAAGCATTACCTGATTCCAAGCAGAATAAACTGCCCCCTCCTCAGGCACATATAATACTTTGATTATCCCTTTATTATGTTTGTCCCAATATGATTTATATTCCTTACTACAGACATTTCCATCGCCTCCTATAGGGAAGACTACTGTTAACCTTTCCAAAAATGGCCCTAGGTGCCTATCATAGTACCTTAAACAGGATAAGCATTTCATAAATATTTGTAATATTGAATTTCTCAGTATAGAAATTAGGAATTTTTACCCCAAGCTGATCATGGATGAAAGGCCAAGCTGAGAATCATAATCAAAGAAGACTTGAAGAGAAGAACCTGAGTAAATGATACTCAAACTGAGGCCCAAGAATAAGCCTTTTATAAAAAAAATAGAGATGGCCTGATCCATTGCTTCTCAATATTTCTGTATTTCAACATTTCACACACACTTGCAAAAAAATTGACTGTGATTGAGAATTGATACCCTAACCAAATGGAAAAACTACCTCATTTTCAGCAGTAGGGCCTGAAATGCTGCATTTGAGAGGACTCAATCACAATAAACACACACACACACACACACACACACACACACACACACATATATATACATATATATATGTAAAAGACAAATATTATATGTCATGCAGTTATATAAATAAATATAAATATGAGATAGTCTTTCATTCAAACATGTCTATTCACAGAGGTCTAGTGATGTTTTAATAAAACTAATACTTAGTTCAAATTTTTGCCTTCATTCCAAAGGGAGAAAAAAGCCAAAAACTAAAACCATCTACTCAGCCTTACTGGCATTAAGTAATCAAATTCCTTGCTATTCAGAAATCTGAGGCAGACTCATTGCAGTTCTCCTCATTCTTGCCTGGAATAAAAAAAAAAGGAACTCAAACTTCAAGAAATAAATCATAATTTTCCAACATCTCCTCATATGAGTTTTGCCTCTCCCCTAAAACTTTTCTGAGTCACCTCTTCCTGAGATGAATCAGATTAAGAAATGAATCTCTTAATTATACCATATAAGCTAAACAGTAAGCCATGACCTCATCACCCTGGACATAATAAAAGGGCAGAGACACTCAGGCATTTCAACAACATCTTAATTCCTACACTATTCTGGCTTATTATAAAGCAGGTCTGCATACAGAAAGACATTTTTAAAATGCTTTTATCTCTCTTTTGCATATTAGCAGATCTCATGGTCTCATTTCTCTGCAGATGGAAGACTGAACTGTGCAAGAGCTAAATAAGCAGGTCAATTCATTTACCTGAGAAGCAAGAAAACTAGTCATGAAAATGACATATGGACACAAGACGAGCTATTAGCAGAAGGACCTCAAACTATACAATTATTCCCCATGCTCAAGCTAAAAAACAAAAGAGAGAGAGAGAGAGAGAGAGAGAGAGATCTCCATGCCATAGCCAGACTAGAGAAAAAAAAAACTAAGTTGCAATAACTGAGCTTGAGAAGAAACAGAGTAGAAGCATGATAATACACCCCTCATGTGGCATATCATTTTCTGAACCCTGATTTACCATGAAGTCCTCAGTCTGATGATTACTATTAGCATTCTTATTTTGCTAGAAGTAACATTGGAGGATCCCATCTATATGTGGACACTACAGTGTACATGCTAAATGAGCACAAATATCTACTGTGCATCTAGTATTGATAACCAATTATCCCTAAAATGAGGGTCCAATGAATTTTTGACAATTTTCTGAGAAAGTTAATCTCTATGGAAGAGAATGTATTAGTGCCACCTGTAAGTAACCCCAAATATAGGCATTTTTGTATGAATTAACTTTAGCCTGTCAATATCACAGAATGTGTTTAGTTTGTCTGGGAGAATGGAAATGGCCCACACATCAAAGAGACACAGAGAGACAGCCACCAGCAGAATCAACAGTATTAGTTAATTCCAGTGGTACAGATGCTGACCTGGAGTGAATATTCTTCCTTTGCATCATTTCCTAGCCTTGTCTCTCTACTCACTCCAAACGTTTTGAGATGACGTATAGGTTGAAAATAGCTGCGTGCATGCTGTTTTGCATTCCATTGCTTATCAGTCTGAGCCCAACCAATGAGTCCTTCCGCCCTGAGTGTCCCAGTGAGAGCTGAGCCTCCACCTTTAGACTAGGCTCATACAAGACAGCAGCAACACTGAAAGCTTATCTGGAAGCACATAGCCATGGGTTTGTAATGACATCCATAATTTATTCTATACAGCTCAATAGGCCCCCAAACCTCAGCTTCACCATCAAAAGAAAATAGCCATTTTACTCAAGATGTGAGCCTCAATAGTAATGAAGTAGAGTTAATTCTACAGACAGATACTTTGGTAAAGATTAGGCATATTTCCCATAAGAACTAATCAGAAAGCCTGTCAGCAAGAGACCCAGTCCCAGGAAGATTCTACCTTATAATAAAGATGAAATCCCTTTCTGTAACTCTCAGCATCAAGCTAAGCTTTTGAGATTAATGAGGACTTTAAGTTGTTAAAATTAAGCTATAGCACACATTATTTTTAGCAATGGTCTTTCTGCAACAAAGGAGAAGGAAGAAGGGGGGAAAGCCTATTGTAAAAATCTTTTATTCAAGTGTCTTGGAAGACTTTTCTATGAACAGTCTGCCACCCTTAGAAGATAAACAGCATTGTCCCAATGAGTTACAAGGAATTTAAGGAAGACAAAACTCCTAAACCCCATGCAGTTGGTAGAGTTGTGATAGATAATTAGACAGACAGACAGACAGACACACACACACACACACACACACACACACACACACACATTATATATCATTAACAAAAGCATTGAACAAAGTGCAACATAAATACATGAAACTTCCCTTTCTTCTTCCATGTGTTCAGTTCAGAAAGGCAACACAAGGAAAAGCAGGAAAGGAGCCTCAGCTTCCCAGGATCCCCTTCCTGAAAAGACACTTCCTCTTTACAAAGTAGGAAAGGGGAAAGCATATGCATTTGCACAATTTCTAAGACATTTCCAGATTCCCTAATTAAAAAAAAAAACCATTATGTTCAGAATACTTTTTAAAAATATCTTTTGGAGGGACTAAGGGTGCTGGGATTGAACCCAGGGCCTTGTGCATGCTAAGTATATGCTCTACCTCTGAGCTACATCCTCAGTCCCCCACCCCGCAGTAAAAACACCCCACAACTTTTAACTACAACATTGACTAGGAATTCTAGAGGAATGCTAAGTGAAAAAACAGATTAAATTTTCAAGACCATGGTAACAAGCCACGAATATAATGCTTATCCTGGATTTTTTGTCATCAATTTTTAAGTACATTAAAAAAACTGCATAAAAGGATTCAGGGACTGAGATATTCTTGTTTCTCTCTATTCTCAATGTTTACAAAGCAACCTTGAGCAGCCCTATTTTATCTTTGCTGCTGTTTGCTTACGTGTCAGTGTTTAGATCAAGTTTTGATACTTGCATCTTGAGCTGGCCGTGCCAAGGCAGCTGGTCTGGAGAGGCCAGAATCAGGGAGAGAGGAGTTACAGGGCTTATCAAGTCATCCGCAGGCCTTGTTGTGCTCATCCTTTGTAAACAGTAAGACATGTCAGTGTCCCTGGTTGCTGTCATTGATGACAGTTCTGTAAAGACCAGTAAGTGTTGAATTCTTTAAAGCTGGATTGTGCCCCGTGAGAGAAACGATAGTGTGAGATGAGGGAGACTCCATGGATATCTGAGTACCTTGGGAAAAGAGAGGAATTGAGGCTTTTCACTCAGCAACCTAATGAGAACTAGACAAATAGTCCTACATTTAATATATAGTTTCCACCAATTCATGCTTTTTTTGTTAGAAACTATTCTAGCCTGTATAGAAAAAGAGACAGATATAAAGAAATAATTTTTCATTGACAAAGGAGCTTCAGGTAAAGTGATGCTTATGAAAGGACAAGAGGCTGAATTTATATTGGTACATTTCCATTGCACAACCATTTCATTGCTTTAACTTCATAGACCCCAAAACTTAATGTGCTTGAACAAGTAATCAAATGCCAAAAAACCCCACCCATCTGCGATAGCCTGGACTGTATACAATATACAAAAAATGAAATAAATTTAGGGAACATGAATGAGAAATTATTGTGGCAGAGAAGGAAAGACTTGAGAATAAATTTCAAAAGCAGTATTTAGTGCATAAAGAATAATGAACTTTACATGTGCTCTGCTTTAAAATCCAAAAAGGCTTTTTTTTTTTTTTTGGTGTGATGCTAGGGATTGAACCCAAGGGCATTCTTCCTCCAGGCTACACTGCCAGCCCTATTTTATTTGGAAACAGGGTCTTGCTGAGTTGCTGTGAGCCTAAGTTGCTGAGGTTGGCTTTAAACCTGGTGATCCTCCTGTCTCAGCCACCCAAGTACTGGGATTACAGGTGTATGCCACCACACCCAGCAAAAAAGGCATATTTTGAACGAGTTATCCACTTATATAAGTTAATGGATCAAGAAAAATCACAATTCATATTATTATTCATCATTTCTAACCTTATACTTTTAAAATAAATATCAAATTCTTTTCATGGAAACTGATAACATGTTTTGAATTAAACTCCACATTATCATGTAAAAATCTCATTATAACAACTAATTATGCATTTTATTCAAAAATAATTTTGCCATGGCATTTAAACTATGGATTTTGATAGTAATAGCATTTCATCCCCCTCCAGTGTTTTCATTTTCCTCCAAAGATTTCCTAAAGTCGTTTGCTCCATTAGATGGCTTAACATGTTTGAGAACAAAATGTCTTAAGCCCACTTGTAAAATATTAGGCTCCAAAACTTTGAGAAGGATCATCCTTTCAATATCAAATCCATCCCAGAAACAAGGACTATACCTAAAACCAAGGCCAGAACCTAATATTCCATTAATGTAACACTTCAGTGTTTAATTGTATTTTACTTGTTTCTATATCATAAATAATATTTGATGGTACAGAATCATGATTATACTTCCCAATTTTTTTTTATTCTTTTCAGTCTCCTTGATTGAAGCAAATAGACCATTATCTTACACGGCTTCAGGATAAGCACAGAGCCTGGGAGTCTGTTTAAACTATACAATGCAGACACCAAGTTAACAAAAAAATGCAAATTTCTAGGAACTAAATAAAAAGTCACCCTGTTTCCTAATTTGCCTGTGAGCAGAAAAACTAAAGATCCATTGGCACGACCCAGGCAGACACTGCCAAGCAGCTTTCCAAAGAGCAAATGGTAAAAATAAAATAAAATGAAAAAGATTTGCCTGTCATGGGAGTTGGTCAATAAAATGCAACAGTGTTTATTACAACATTTAAAGTCTGTGATTAAGAACACCAAAAGGCCTAAACTAGAAAGGTTTTCAGCCTGTAATTTCCCTGCAGTCCTGGCCTGTACTTCCTTATGAGTTAGCTCAGCGGGGCTTTTTTTCCATGTCCATCATCAGCTTGTAATTATTGCCATTCTCAAAGCTATGCCAGATGGGTCTTTAGAAGCAGACATGCAGCTTGTTTATGAGAGAAAGAGCTGTAATATTACTCTACACAGAGACCTATCTGGTCCTACTCAAAGAGTCCTGCTCCTGCTCCCCACTCCAACCCACCCCCACTACCATTCTCTCTGCCTACCCTAGACAGCCATCTCAGTTTCAGCTCCCAGTTCTAACTGAATGGCCTGGTGATGGGTTGGGGGGGGGGCAAGAGATAACTGTATCTTAAAGCATATGGCCTAATTGTCACCTTTCACTATTCACATATAGAAGTGAGGCCAACACCCAAGGGAAAAACAAATTCAAATCATGGACTCTTTCCCCTACATACTCTTGTGCATACTTATTTAAAACACCAGAGCTGCTTGCCTACCTTTCAGAATACAGATCTGCAGATATATCACAACTATGCCTCCCATTTCACTTTTCTGGGAATTCCTCATTGGCTAGATGTGAGATTCCCAGCAGCATTCTCCAGGATAAACCTTTACTCCCTTTGCCTGGTAGGAAGGATAAACATTTGTAAGAAGGTTGAGGTCAAGGAGCTGCACAAAGCAACAGAAGGAAAAGCAAGAGCGCCTAACCAGGGTTCATCTGGTGATAGGCCTGGGGTGTTAGGTATCCCAGAGGGCCAAGCAGAGCTTCAATCAGCAGTTAATGAGGCAAGACCTGCAACAGATAGCCACTTTCAACTTACAAAAGCTTTTAGATGTCTCTGTTTACTTTGATCCATTTCAGTTAATTTGAGCCTGGTTAGGGTGCATTTTCCCCTTTTTTTTTCCTTTCCACCCCCCCTTTTTTTTGCTAGATGAACCCCTTGCTCCCACCCCACCCCCACCCACCTCCACCTCTCAAACAATAGTATCATTTACCAACTTTATACTTAACAAGTTTTGAGATCTTCTCTCAAGGTCGGTAACAATTATAAAAAAAAAAATGGCCAGGACCTGTACCACACTCTATCAGTCGGGAATTTCAAAATTTCTTACCAGTTATAAGAAAAAAGAAAAAGGGGGCAGGACAGGAAAGGCTGGATTTTCAAGGGAGATTTAGAGCTATTTGTTTCTGATTAGGTGGAGTACACGTTCTTTTATCCCTTGTTATTTTACCCATGCGATGACCAGAGAGCTTTGTTAAAATGTTTCAGAGCGGATAAAACTAATTTACTGGAATGCGAAATAATCCAGAAAGAAATTGTACCTGATGGTCGCGGACAGGGAGGGCACTCTCATAAACTGTCTGGAGTTTCCAGGCCCCGAGGCTGCGACTGGGATTCCCGGCTTGGGAAGCAGAGGGGACTCCTGTGCTAATGGATTTGCACGTGGGTCAGCCCGTTAATGGGGATGGGCTGGTGTAATGAGCTTTTAATTAGGTCGGCTTGGTGCTTGACCCCGCCGTACAGTGTGCCCTGACTGGGAAAACCTCCCCACCCACAGGAGCCGAAAAACACCCCTGGAAACCTTTCCTGCATGCCTTGGAGCCGCCATCGCGGCCCTGCCCGCCTTCCTGGCATGCCCCGCGCCGGCCCACCTGCCCGCCTCCCCGGCATGCCCCGCGGTGCCCTCCCGGCATGCCCCGCGGTGCCCTCCCGGCATGCCCCTGCGGGCCACGCTTCTCCTACGCCTTCGTCCCTCGCACCTGATGTTTACAGCTTTTGCGTCCCTTCCTTCTTTTTTCCTTCCTCTTGTGCCACGTTCCACGGCATTTTTTCTTTGTCAAAAATCTAATTGAACCGGGCGTGATGGCGCATGCTTTTAATTCCAGTACTTGGGAGGCTGAGACAGGAGGATCACAGGTTTGGGGCCAGCCTCAGGTACTTATGCCCTCCACAATGTAGTGAGACCCTGTTTCAAAAAATAAATAATAAAAAATAGGGCTGGGGGTGTAGCTCGGAGGTAGAATGCCCCTGGGTTCAATTTCCAGTACCGCTAATCATCATCATCATCATCTAATTGATACTCTGTGTTTAAAAAGAAAGCACTAGGCCGGGCGTGGTGGTGCACGCTTGTAATCCCAGTACTTTGGGAGGCGGAGACCGGAGGATCCGGGTTCGCGGCCAGCCTCAGCTCTCTCTCTCTCTCTCTCTCTCTCTCTTTCTCTCTCTCTCTCTCTATTTAGTGAGGCCCTCCACAACTTCGTGAGACCCGGTTTCAAAATAAAGTATAAAAAATAGGACCGGGGGTGTAGCGCGGAGGTAGAACGCCCGTGGGTTCAATCCCTGGTACTGCAAAGAAAAAAAAAAAGAGAAAAGAAAGAAAGCACTAGTCATCTAGCTTACAAAAGTAATTTCAAAAGCCGGGCATGGTGGTGCACGCTTGTAATTGTAATCCCAGTACTTGGGAGGCTGAAACAGGAGAATTGCAGGTTCTCGGCCAGCCTCAGCAACTAAATAAGGCCCTCTGCAACTTAGTGAGACCCTGTTTCAAAATAAATAAAATAGGGCTGGAGGTGTAGCTCAGGGATAGAATGCTCTTGGGTTCAATCCCCAATACTACACACACAAAAAAAGGCAATTTCACTAATACACATGGAGAGATTTAATCTGAAATATGTATTCCTCAAAAATACACTTTTCTCACATGAACCCTATTCCTGCCCTCCACTCTCCAGCCGTGACCTAGCTTAGACATTTCCAGGAAGTAGAAGTATTATGAAGACATACACGGTAATGCAAGGAATAGGATGAAATCCTTTTGTACTTCTACCCTTAAATAAATTGGAATAACGTTAAAGTGCTCACTTTGAAATTCTGTCTTCTGAAGACCCCAGAGAGCCATCAGGAAAGTAAGTTAAGAAAGCTAATTTCTACGTTGGGTCCTTCTTGTTGAGAAAAGGAAGATTAAGTATCCAGCTTTGAACGTTACCTAACAGAAAGGGTTCTAGGCACTAAACAGTCTTTATCTGTAGCTTTCATATTAGGGTCCTTAACAATAAGGATTTTAGTTTATTTTTCTGTTGTCTTTAAAATAAAAAAATCAGTGTATCACTGAATATTGATTTTTTTGTCAAAAGAACAAAAAAAACAAGCCATACATTTTAAACTATTTGAGAATAAATAATAATAATAGCAGCTAATATTTATTCAATGTTTATTCAGGGACAGCTTTACTAAATGCTTCAGGATTCTGCATAATTTGTAGGGTGTTTAATGTACAGACTTACTAAATTCTTTCAGGTAATGACGGTGGCAGTTGCTAAGCTATAGGCCAAGTTGTTCCTTTCATTCACAGTCTAGGGAGAGATGACAAGGGCATGTTGAGTCACTCAAAACAGGCTCAAACCACCGAAGGAGTTTGCCTGATGAAAGGTTTTCCTTTCCTTCAAAGCCACTTCCTGTGTCACATGACCTATATCACTCCAAAGATAATAACACTTCACTTTTATCCAAAGATCTCAAAGCATTTGCAAATGTTAATTAAGCCTTCACCATCCTGGAAGATAGCAAAGCCAATCTAGCTGTTTAAATACTGTATTCCAGAACACAGGTTATTCTAATCACTGAGAGGGAAATAGAGGCTTCTCCTAGCAAATCCAGTGAGGAAGTCACCACCCAAACATTTATGATACCCAAAATTCTCCTGCATCTCCTAGGAAACCACCACAGCATCTCTATTCTAAATTGTCCCCTACTCCCACTGATGGTTTCTGCTGAAAGAACCACATCCTCAAAGGGAAAGTGTGTGGGGGGGGGGCTTTCTAATAGTTCCACTTTTTCTAGGGGTAGAAATATAGGTGGAAAAATATGCTCTCAGTAAAGAGCTAGGAGCCTTTGTTCTGTGCGCTTTTTCATTTATCATGATGACCAGATTGGGGGGAAAAATAGTCTTGTCCTAAGGCTTAGATGTGACTGTTCAGACTGCAGTTTACCTGCCCTCCAATCTCACAAGCATCAAGAACATACTGTAAGAGCAGTCAGATTTCAGGCAGTTTATGGATCCTTTAATCTGGATAAAGAAAGACCAAGTGTCAACGAAGGCCCTGAAAGATCTGACCCTGTGTCATCCCCTGCTTCTCTCCCTCCACTATGCCACACTGGCTTTTTCTCCATCCTTCTAAAGAACCAAGTTTTTTGTTGTTCCAGGGTCTTTGCATAGGGTTTTCTTTCTGCCTGCAGTACTTTAACCCCTCTTCTTGATGAAACTCCTCTTATTTCCCAGATCAAAGTCACTTCCTCAGAGAGGACTTACCTGACTCCCCTATCAAAGTTGGCTTCTCTCTGACGACAAGCTGTTTTGGTTATTTTAATTCATGGGATTTTCATTGTTTAACTTCTGCCCTCTAAACTATAAGCTGCATAAGAACAAGGATCGTATATGTCCTGTTCCCCACTGTATAACCCATGTCTATTACCTTGGATGCCCTCAAAAAACATTTGTTGAGTAAATTAGTGAGTGGATAATCTTTTAACTTGATTTTCAATTCACATTTCTCTTTTGAAGTGATATTACAGGGTGATGAGGATAAGAGAGAAATAGGTATCAGAAGTTGGGCTGTAAACCTTTAAAGTCTCAGCTTATTTTTACCTGTACTGAGAATAGCAAACAGTCTTTGAATTATTTGAGTAAATAATGACTATGACTATATATTAAGCCTTTGAACTAAGTGTTTCACCTCCATTATTCCCTCACAACAACCTGGAGAGATAGAAGCTATTTGTATTCCTATTCCTATCTCAGTCATGAGAACTGAGTACTTTGCCCCTGTCTCTGAGACTTCTTCCATGCATTCATTTGCTAAGAGCTTGTTATTTGTCAGGCACTCCAGTGTTAGAGCAATAAACAAGAAAGGTATGACTCCTTTCTCTTGGCTTTTTTTTTTTTTTTTTTTTTTGCGGTACCGGGGGATTGAACGCAGGGGCGTTCTACCTCCGTGCTACACCCCTGGCCCTATTTTTTATACTTTATTTTGAAACGGGGTCTCACAAAGTTGCGGAGAGCCTCACTAAGGAGACAGAGAGAGAGAGAGAGAGAGAGAGAGAGACAGGGAGAGAGTGAGAGAGCTGAGGCTGGACGCGAACCCGGATCCTCAGGTCTCCGCCTCCCAAAGTACTGGAATTACAAGCGTGCGCCACCACGCCCGGCCTCTCTTGGCTTTTGTATTGGGTCATGCACAGCAATAGCACAATGGATTCTGGCATGTCTTTGGTGCTCAATAGATAAACAGCATGAACCAGTTAAGAAGGAGGAGAAGAAAGAAGAGGAAACAAAAAAAGACAGAAGGACTATGAATGAATCCCTCCAGAGTTTTAAGGGTTCCACAATATTTGCTTCAAAACTGGTGTTTATTATATGACTCGCCCAGGAGTTTGCCATCCACTCTGCAAAGGTGTGGAGTACAGAAGGAGGTCACCAAATACTCCAATATTCTAATTTTTTAAAAAATCAGTGATAGAGTTATTAATGGTGACACATTGCAGCCAAAATGATCTTTCTAAAATGCAAGTGAGACCATGTCTCTTCCAGGATGTATAACTTTTGAGGCCTTCCCATTGGCTTTAGGAAAGAGTTCGATCTCTCCCATCTCCTTGGCATGGATTACCAGAGCCTGACTCTCTTTCTGGAATCATGTCTCTCTTCCACTGACTTCACTTGGAGGGGCGGGTTTTTGGGTGCTGGACTTTCAGTGAGCGGTGCCCTTGGGAATGACAGAGAGAAAGGGAGCAGAGGGGAAAGCTGAACTGCCATGGAGGTGCCACTGAGGACTTGGCTTATCCTGTGAGGAGCTTTGTAACTAAGATGGCCCTCAGAGTTGTCCAGATTGAGCGAGGAAGTGTCCCTTTTACCCTGGCTTCCTTCAGAGATACAAATGACCTTGAACAAGGCAGTTTCCATCAGTGGAGGTCAGTTCCTAGAGAGGACTTCAGCTAAGGACCATCCAAAGGCAGTACTGCTGCCAGCTGAGGAATAAGTGTCCCAATCCTTAAGAGGTATCTGGGTGGTAGACTGCAACATGCACGACAGTCTGGTGACCTCTAGTCATCTGGGGGGGGGGGTCTCCGCTTAAATCTCTTTCCCCTAGGAAGACTTCCCTGACTCTCTAGGCCTCTTCAGTGCTCCAATACAATGGTGCTTCCTGATCATGGTGTACTTTACTTTATATTATAATCATCTGTTTGAATTCCCCATGAAAATATAAAGATTAGCATTCTGTTGACCAATATATAAATTATCATAAATGAGTTAAAGAATGAGTGAAAAATTAAAGATTCCATTTTGATTTTTAAAAAATTATATGTAAGCATCAAAAAGTCTGGAAGACCATTCACTAAATATTAATTGTTATTAATAATAATTATAACTATGTTTGATTTTTTTTACTGGGGATTGAACCTAGGTGCATTCTACCTCTGAGCTATACCCTCAGCCCTATTTTGTTTTTTATTGTGAAACAGGGTCTCACTAAATTGCTAAGGCTGGCCTCAAACCTGTGATCCTCCTGTCTCAGCCTCCAGAGTACTGGGATTACAGGCATGATTTTTATTGTCTTCATTATAACTTTTGGTATATCTAAATTTCTATAAGCAAGTATGACTTGTGTGATTTTTTTAAGTTATAATTATTAAGAAAAAGTAAACAAGACTCTTACTCGGATAATAACCTGTATCAATAGGCTCACCACTTGAAGTTGTTACTTTGTACTGTAATTTAGAGTTCATTATATAGTCCAATATATCATTATATAGTCTATTATGTGATTGTATTTAGTCCTGACAAAATGTCAAGAAGAAAGGGAAGTATGATATTCTGACTCCTAGTGGATTTTGAAATAAAGCAACCCTGTCAATGAGGAGTGAGTTGATGTAGCCCCACAGCCTGAGAACCTAGAGTCTAACATGGCTACTTCTCAACATGTTCATTTTTGATGAGGTCTTGCCAGGCTTGGAGGAAAACAGTACTCTAGGAAGAACTAGACTATGTATCCCATCATGCCTTCCCATAGTCTTGCCAGCTGGAGCCCCTGCCCTGCCTTTTCTCTATCTCCCCATTCCTATTCATAACAGAGAGCATGATGCCTCTCCCGTGGCTTCATTCTCATCATTTGTTTGCACAAGCCTAATCTACAAGGCCAGCCGAAGCTGAAAGTTCTGTTTTCCCCTCACATCTCATGTCTTTCCTTCTCTCCTATGATGATAACACCTCACATATGTAAAGCCTTTTCCAGAAGGCTTCCCCATACATCACCTCACTGCATCCTCCCAACAAAGCTTTGAGGTCGCCACATCAGATAGCATTACCCCCATTTTAGAGATAAGGAAACCAAAACACAGAGAGGGTACATGACTTGCCAAAAATCACAGTTAGTTGCTGATAAAGACAGAACTAGAATCTGGGGCCTTACAGAAAAGCCCAGAACTCTCTGGGTTTTCACTTTGATCCTGTAGTCTAGCATATGACCCACTGATAGGACTCTGAAGAATCTGAAACTGGTTACAAAGTAAACTGACAAAAGCAAGATTATGGGTTGATTTCTGGGTAGGCCCCTGGTGATCTAGGCCCATGGCATCCCTGCCCTGGCTTGTGCTAATGCATGTGATAGGCCTGCAAATGCCAGGTCCTAGTTACAAAGGGACTCGTTGAGAGTGTATAAATTCCATCCCCGCAATGAGTTGAATAATTTGGTTACTTATTCTTTGAAGACTATATAGATACATACACATAGATGATGATTCCTATGAATACCCAAACGAATCTGTTTCTATAATTAGCATTTTCTCTCAAATTTTCTTGGGATAGTCACAATCTATGTCTATTGTCCTGATGTTAATGACTCTCCCTTTCACTTTCAAAACTGTCCCAGTGTGGAGGATAATTTATATGGTCATCCTATATACACCCTACAGAGAACAAATGAGCAATCTCAGCAGACACTGAACAGTATTGATTTTCAAAGTGGCAAGCCCCAAATGTTGTAAGAAGGATTAGTGTTATTGAAATACACTGCTGGAAAAATTCCCAGTATTAAATGGCCTTCGCTAAAGACACAGTAAGACACATACCCCTTTGTGTTATGTTGGGCTCAAGTTTTAAAATGTAGTGAAATTCTGGCTAGCTTCAATCCATTTGCTAAATGATTTGGGGTTTTCTGCACTTCATTCCCTCACCTGATATTATATCTTTGTCTCATTGCTTATCAGAAGTGTTCCTTTCCACATTCATTTTTTAAGATGAGAAGAAACAAATTGGAATTCACATTGTTTTGGCTTGAAATTATAATGCCTCCTACATTTCCCAAAGGAAATCTGCCAAGGCAGTGGCTTAGAACAATAGCTATTTGCCAAGTGGTAAGAGTTAAGATTTTCATGGTAATCCCAACTTAGGCTTCCTGAGCTGGTGCAACTTCCTCCCTCTCCAGCCTTTTTTTTTATTTTTTATTGTGAAACAGGGTCTCACTAAGTTGCCGAGGGTCTCCCAAAGTTGCAATATGGAGAGAAAAACTGCTCCTGAGTCATTGAAAAATCAGAGAGGATGCTGTGACTCACACAATTGATGAATGATTGTATTTTGCACTCCTTATAAGTCCCAGTACTGCTTCAGCATAAAAGCCTGGTCCTGTTCTCAGGAAACTTACAAACTTGCTCCTAGAGGATAGATACAAGATAATACATATGCAATGACAAGAGTTACACTCAGAGAGCAATATGTGTTAACAGAAGGAGAGAGTGATGTGGGTTGGAGTAGGCAAGGTAGTATTAATACTTTTTCCCCAGGGAAAATTCCAGACACCTCAAGAAAGTTATTTGACAGGTGTGCAACCGCTTTTCTAAGGTCCCCACTTATCCCTAATTGGTATTCAGCTGAATTTTTCTGGATTTTTATGTAGGTACTAAGTGACTCCACCAGGTACGTCATGGAAGACCCCAATTGAAAAAAAAATTTATCCAGTCAATCATCTGAGCAAGGAAAGATGCAAAATCTATATTCTGTTGAGAGAGATTCTTTGATCCTTTTTATTTATTTACAAAACTGTCTTCTCCTATTACTGTAATAGAATGGACTGCAATTCTTTCCACATTGTACGTGTGTGTGTGTGTGTGTGTGTGTGTGTGTGTGTGTGAGGTAATGAAGAGAAGACGTGAATAAGCACATCACCAACACGTATCCCTGCAAAAAACAGACAAGAAGAGACAGAGTAACCTCAGGTCCTTTGAAGCAAAAATTTAGCTATTTGGTGATAATATATCTCCTTTGCAATCATTTATTATCCAGGACTTACTGAGCACCTACTAGGTTTCTAGACCAAACACTTTGATAAAGATGTTTGCTCTGCAGGAATACCTGAATTGGGAACATAACTGCCCTAGAGCAAATCTATATAAGGAGAGAAGGGGTCTAACATTTATCAAAGACCTACTGTAGCCAGACACTGGATTACACACTTGACACATGCTAATCCTTAGATGGTCTTCCCAGCTAGCTCTGTTTTCAGATGAGGAAACAAATGCTTATAGAAAATTGTATACCAAACTTTGCAAAGTAACATAGGATTCAAATCAGGGCTTCGGGGTTTCAAAGCCTCTGCTCCTCTTGACTGGGCCACATTTCCTTTGTTCTCATTTTAACTGAGTGTGCTGCTGTTAGCTGGCACTGCTGAAGAAAGGGATCTGATATCTGAATGTTTTTTCCACCAGGATCCTTGCCGCAGAAGATGTCCTAACTCCAGTGCAACAAAAACCTGAGTGATAACATCAGATTTGCCAGAACGGAGCTACATTCTGGCTGTCACACAGTAACCCAGGCCTCGCCAGTGAGACAGTGAGCACACTATTAGGTCATATGCTTTCAACAGCTTCAGGATAATGGAGGAAAACAATGACATGGGTAATTTAAAATAATAGAGGATTATTTTAAAATCCTTTGTATTTGTCTTTTGAATTAATTATATGATTTCTTGAGCTCCAAACCACATTTTTCAAATGTTGAATTACAATTATTCTGCCATCAGCTCAGCATGAGAGCAAGTCAGCCAAGAAAACTCTGGACATCTGAGAAACTCAATTCAGGGCTCGCTCTCGATGCTGACAAAGTGCTGGTGGCTTTGGGCAGCTCACTACCTTGTCTGGTCCTTAGTTTCCTTAAGAATAAAATGAAGGAGTTGAACCATAAGACTTATTTACTTACTCAACAAATACTTAGTATTAGGTATCAGTACACAGGCCTGGCCCTTAGAATGTTTACAGCCTAGTGAAGGAAGTGGACAAGAAAATGGGCCAATTTGATGGAGTATGATCAGTGCAATTCAAAGCTAAATAGAGGATGCTATGGGAGCACACAGGAGGCTTCTGATTCACCTGGGGAGGTGTGGGAGGAGGCGCACAGTACATAAGTGACGTCTAAAGCAGGGCCACAATGGACAAGAAGAATAGACAGTGTGTGCACATGTAGATGGCACCGCAGCGTGGGGACAGGGGTCAGCGTCCGCAGCAGCTAGTGCAGCCTGGGAAAAGGACTGGAAGGGAGCTGTCATGGCCTCTGGTGAAGCCAAAGATAGTTTGGTACATTTGGTTTATAAAAAGAAGGAGTGAGGATAGAGGAGACGGATAGGGAGGCCATGGTGACCCATCATTAGAAGGTTTATATAAGAGTTTGGGCTTTATTCATTCCTTCAGAAACTGTGTGTTGACCTTTCGGTGGGCCACACATTACTCCAGATTCTGGGGTTACCAGCATAGTAAATAAGAGAGATAGGTTTCTGCTTTTACAAAGCAAATTAAGAATCCATTCAAGGGTTTAAAGTAGGATAATGATTCTCGGACTTGAGTTTTTGAAAGACCACGCTGGCTAGGTGTGGAATGGCTTAGACAAGGATACTCCTCTTTCGGCCATAGAATTCTGACTCCATGATTTCAAACTCAGGGTATAATAAATTATAAAAGTTCCATTTAATATTATAACACATACTCTGATATTCTTCTTATATATTATCTTTGGTTTATAGATTTCTTTGCAAATGTTCAAAAAATTTGAGTGGGTCCTTTCACTTGTTACCTGTTAACATGTTTAGTCATCAGAACATTTATTTGGTGTGAAGGAATAGCAGCCCAAGAGGAGGGGTATTAGTAATGTGCACTTTTTTTTTTTGCGGTACCAGGGATTGAACCCAGGGGTGTTCTACCTCCGCGCTACACCCCGGCCCTATTTTTTTTATACTTTATTTTGAAACCGGGTCTCACGAAGTTGCGGAGGGCCTCACTAAGTAGAGAGAGAGAGAGAGAGACAGAGACAGAGACAGAGACAGAGACAGAGAGACAGAGAGAGCTGTGGAGGGCCTCACTAAGGAGAGAGAGAGAGAGAGAGAGAGAGAGACACAGGGAGAGAGAGAGAGAGAGAGAGAGAGCGTGCTGAGGCTGACCGCGAACCCGGATCCTCCATTCTCCACCTCCCAAAGTACTGGGATTACAATCATGTGCCACCACGCCCAGCAGTAATGTGCACTTTACAGATAAGGAGTGTTAAGTCCCCAATTCAGTTAACCCTAAGTGTTACTCAGTGAGAATGTGAGAATAGAGCAAAGCCAAATTCGAATCTGATTTTCCAGACTGTTATATATCAAAACTCATACTAGGTTTTTTGTTTGTTTGGGTACTGGGGATTGAAGCCAGGGGCATTCTATCTCCAAGCTACACCCACAAGCTCTTTTTTGTGTGTGTGTTGAAACAGGGTCTCACTAGTTTGCTGAGAGTCTTACTATGTTGCTGAGGCAGTCCTCAAACCTGTGATCCTCCTGTCTCAGCCTCCCAGTACTGGGATTATAGGCATGTACCACCACCACGCCTAGCTCCCATACGGTTTTATGTCACAAAACTAATTAAATCATAATCACCATTTTCCCTGACCTCTTAGAAGACTAGTAAAAAATGACTCAGAAGCAGAGGATTGCAATATTTTTAATGTTTAATAGGTATCTGTTGGTTGGGTCAGCCTAGTTATTTCTCATATAAGCAATTCCATCTTTGATAAATTGCAAAGTTCCTAGTGTTTGGAGGCCATGTGAACCTTAAAATTCTGCTGTTAGTTTATAAAACTGACTCAAACTCAGCCTATCAAATATGTAAAGCAAGAGTTTCAGGTTAGGAAAAGGTAGCATTTTACTTGGAGTGGAAATGTGTGGGTGGTGAGGAGAGATTCCAAACTTAAAAAAAGGTTGAGTTTCCTAGAAAGTTGTTTTCTGGTACAAGAAATGCTGTTTTCAAATCAAGGAATTCCCTGAGCTTCCTGAAAATAAACCAAAAGTAAATAATAAAATTCACTTTAGGCCTCAGAGTTCATTGCTTCTGGGCTCATTTGGCACGTCTCCTCTCCAGGGATTCCCAACTCTCCCTCCAAGAGACTCAGGGTTTACAAGTCCTCCAGGAGTTTGGCAGCCTCCACGCACTTCCTGGTACCCGCCCACCACCCCCTGTCCTTCAGGAGTTCCCAACTTCCTGTCTGGAACTTAGCTCCCTCACAGGACACACAGGAGGGGGGACATTTCCTTTTCAAGCCTCCTGAAGGTGAAAGTTGTTGGTTCCTCTGTTTCTTTACAAGTCAAGACACCTGCTATAATTAGTTAGCTGTAACAATTGAATACAGCAAAGACTGAGCATCCTTCTTGTTCATTGGTTTGTATCTGTTTGAAGCACAGGATTTAGTTACATCTGGTCATTCCCAGGTGTAACCAACTGTCGATTTTCTTCCCAGAATTCTATACTCTTGATCTTCTTTGGGCAAGCCATGTCACACATGAGGCATAGCTTCATTAAATTAGTCATATAAATCCTCTGTGGGGTGTGTGTGTGTGTGTGTGTGTGTGTATATATGTTACGAGGGACTGAACTCAGGGTGTTCTGCCACTGAGCCACATGCCCAACCCTTTTTATTTTGAAGCAGGTTTTCACTAAGTTACCGTACACTGGTGTTGAACCTGTGATCCTCCTGTCCCAGCCTCCCAAGTACTGTGTTTACAGGCATCCATCATCACACCTGGCTTTTTCCTATATTTCTGATAATTGTAAACATCCTAACCATTTCACAAGCATGAAGGGAATTAGTCTGAGGGTAGAGCTGACATGCTGGGGGTGGCAGAGTAACAATTAGGAAAGAACCTGGGTCTGAGAACTTACCAAGCATGAAGCTGCCTGACTACAGAACCTCTTCTTAGAGGAAATAGGAAGATTTTCTGATTGTTTAAAGTCATTTTGAGGTAAGCCTTCCTTGACCTTGAAAAGTTCCTAGTACACCTTAAAACTGATGAATGACCCATGGGGCAGCTCACTTAATAAGTGTGTGATATCAAGAAACCAGGCATGGAAAGATTTAACAAGATGGAAAGCTCTAGCTGTCAAGGCAGTAGCAACTCTGGCTGCAATATAACATCATTTGAATTTGTCTTCTGTTCTAACCACTCATTGGATTTGGGATCATGAATAAATATTAAAAGAACTATTAACATTTTTAACTTTCATAAGCAGTGCCCCACCTCCCAGGACTCCCTCAGGTTAGACACAGTGAATTATAGAGGAGGAATCTTCCCTGGTTAAAATCCAACATCTGCAGGTCCATAGAGCTGCAGTGCTTGGTTAGGTGGAATAAGTTCCCAGCCCCTACCCCATGGCTGGGGATGTAGCTCAGTAGTAGAGCACTTGCCTAGCATGCTTAAGGCCCTGGGTTAAATTCCCAGCACTGCAAATAAAATAGAATAAAATAAAATCCAACATCTCACAACTTCAGCAGTTCCTGGGTTTTATTACTTCTACTGTAGTGATAGATACTGGTGCTCAGCAGATACTACTGAGAGCTGCTGCTGAGAATGAGAGCAATACAAGGGTCCATAGAGCTGCAGTGCCTGGTTAGGTGGAAGAAGTTCCCAGCCCCTACCCCATGGCAGCACCATGTCTAGCCATTGAGCACCAGTACCTGTCAAAAGATCCCTGTGCCCAGGGGCTGACAGCACTGGTTGTCAGGATGGGCAGGGACCTATTGTAAACATGTGTGAGACCCTCCTTAGGGACTATCAGAGATACTTGGAGAATATGGCTGGGATCTGGGAACAGGGCCTTCGCACCAACTGGTAGGAACAATAGCAAGGGAAATTTGAGTGACTACTGTTTCTGTCACTTCAACCATACTCAGAGGTGGCTGGGATAAAAACAACTGAGAAGAAAGCAAGCCTTTGTAGCCCATTAAGAAGGGAGCTAGTGTAATATTTTAATGAAAGTTCCTGTGAAGTAATAGGTCTATAGTTTAGACAGAGTATGAAGCATCCTTTTTTGAGTAATTTTGCTTTAAATCCATCAAAGCAGGACCATAATCAAAAAGATAGATGAGGGTACCATTTTTGGAGGGCTATGGATCAGATCAGCCTTAAAATAATTCTGGTGACAATAATCATCACCTCAAACTCTAATATTTTAAATCAGATCAACTAAAAAGAGAAGAATTACTGAGATTCAATCATAGAGGACTTTTCAGTTGTATAGATTCCGAATAATTGACAGGGACTGTAAAACTGAAGGATACTAAACTTCTCCAGATTCACCTCTCCAGGAACTATAAAACTGGAAGAATACTAAGCTTCTCCTCTGTCACTTGGAATCTGTGTTGAAATGATATCCTAAGTAACTATGTTCCCAAATCTACTGTTATTGTTGTTTCTAACCCAGGCTAAGTGGTGCATAAATATGTTTGTGCACGTGTGTGTGCATGCACATGCGTGTGTGTGTCTTTCAAAGATCCAAGGTCTTAATAAATAGCTTACCAGCATAACATCTCTCTTAGTTGACTCTGATGGATTTTACCAAAAGAGAAAATGGGAGGCCAAACTTATATTTGCCTAAAAGAGCAATTTTCTAATAATCAGAACAAGAAGGAAACAATATGAAGCCATCAAAATGAGATTTCAAGATGGTCTGACAAAAATATTCATGGCAGAATTAAGAAAACCTTTACCTTCTTAAGTCTCATTAAATAAATAAATTTCACATGTTAGGGTCACTCAGAAAAGGGTTCAGGTAAATGGGAAATGGTTACTTTTATCATATTAAAAATGGCCATTCTGAAAAATGGAGCAGGGAGGCACTGATTATAACATGGCCTAAAGCAAGTTTATATTATATTTATAAATGAACTTTAAGGGGGGTCATTTAAATATCAACAATTATCTCCAAAGCAATGTCCTAGACCCTGGGGTTAGCTTGTAAGTAGGTGAGGTTTTTGTCAGGGTTAGGTTCCAGAGTCAGGAATTAGAGTCCAGGGGAGCAAGAGGCAAAGTCTGAGTGAAAATACAGAACCATGTTCAAGAGGTCAAGTGTGGATTAACCTGGAGAATCCAGCCCAACCTAAGATCAAGGGGCTGGCTCCAGGTCAGAAACAGGAAAAGAAGCAAGAAGACTGAAAAGACTAGATTCAAGAAAATAGAGTTTAGAAAGTTTACTGTGTACAAGACCAGGGGCCCCAAGGGCTCTACTATTGAGTACTGGCCATAAGGCTTGAATGGTCAACCTGGACTAAAGGAACAGATTATGGTGAAATGGAATGATCCACAGGAAAGTAAATGCAGAACAACTCTGGCCTCTCTATCTTTTCTCTCAAGTAACTTTTTCAAAATAGAATTTCCAACAGAGTTCCAAAGGAGATGTAAGGAAGGTTTAAAAAGAAAAATAAGAAAACACATCATTTCCAATAAGGAAAAGTAAAGCAAAAATATGCAAATATTTATGATCACTAGCTATAAGCTATGAGCCGGTCATATGATTATCCCTAGATCTTTGCAGGAAGAAGCAAGACTCAAAAATGTTCATTCCCAGATTATCTAGCAGAGACAGATAAAAACCCAGATATGATTCCAAAGTTTCCTCTTGAGAGAATCCAGGAAGTTTCATGGAAGAATGGGCATGTAGTCTTGCAAGATGGCTAAGAGAAACTAAAGGGTGGTTGCCAGAGTTGAGCATCACAGAAGAGAACAAAGTGAGCAAATGGAGAATGGTGGGTGACGCTAATATTGTTAGAAAATGCAGAGTACTAAGTTAGTTGGAAAATGTTGGGAAAGGAGAAGCAACAAGAAGAGCCACAGGAAAGAGAAGTACAAGGGTAAATTATGATCAGCACCTAGAAATGTTTGAGTCACCCTTGTGCTACCCATGTGTTCTATGACTGCTATAAAGTGTCCCCCCAAGCAGATCATTTCAGGTCAAATTAAAGATTATACCTAGTTTTCAGGATAGGAATCAAGTCTCCTTAACTTGGCTCAAATAGTATCTAGGGACTCGCTTGGAGTTGGGGGAAGACTGGAAACAAAGGTTGAACCAGGCAAAGATCCAGTGGAGACCTCATTCGTGGGCTTTTACGGCATGTTTTGTTTTCAAGGAATGTTTCAGCTTCTGGAATATCACACTTATTTAAAATTCTATGATCTACAGTGATGAAACTCCTCAGTTCATCCCTGGGGCTCCCAGGCTGTCACATAAACTAGTGTTTTACTTCTAGCATATACCATGGAGAGTCTGGAGACTACTGGAGCTTTTCCATGTGTCCCCGTGAGGGACACGGGGTTGCTGTCCCTCCACAGGCTTCCTCTGCAGTCTATGCCTCTGACCTCCATGCTCATCTGTTTCCCATGATTCCTACTGGGCCCCGGGGTGGAGCAGTATAACACAGTACAGCATAATTCACTTTTATAGAGCGTCCTTCATGCGAGCTATCACAGGGAGCTAATCAAATGCTGACAAGAAAGGGCCTGTTGCAGGATAAGATTTAAAGGGAGGAACTGATTTAGTGGCTCAGGGGGGCAGAAAAGAAATTTCATATAGATGGGTTAGGAGAAGTGAAAGAACAATCCCTGCTGTGGAAAACTGTGGGTGGAGAGGAAAGGCCCAGGCTGGGGGAAAAGAACATGAAAGGGTAGGGAAGTCACTAGCATCTTAACACACTACCTATACTCTCAAGACCGAGGGGGATTTGGACTTCATTCAGGAAAGTAAGTGAATTGGGTCCAAGGAACAGGAAACCCAATCTAAGGTGATGTGAACAGCAAGGAAATTTTATCATCTCACATAGCAAGTGCTAAGAGAAAATGGCCTGGTTGACTCAGCAGTTCAGCAATGTCATCAAGTCCCAGGCTTTTGCCACCTTTCTATTCGGAAGCCCTCAGTGTACCAGATTTGTTCTCAGACCCACTATTGCCAGGGTCGCAGATGGGCTGGCTCAGTTGTAGGCATCACACTTAGATACAGGAATAGCTAGATGAAACAGTAGGCAACAGCAAAAGAAAGAGAAGCTGTTTCTCCACTTGGTCCCTTCAAAGACTGAGGGAATACTTCCAAAAGCTCCCTGCAGTTTTAGCCAGGATCAGTATCAGTTTCTTTCTAAACCAAACACTAGCAAGAAGAATAGGATCATCATGATTAGTTCTGACCAATCAAAATTTACTTCTGAATTGTATAGAAGGGTGGACCCCCAATTTGGGGCTTTGCCCACAAAGAAGAAGAGAACAATGGCAACTAAGATGTCAACCCACCATGTCTACTACAAAGGGATTGTCTCAGTCAACATTCTCACTGCAAAAAAAAAACTGACCACACAATTTAGAGGAAGGAAGATTGATTTGCTCACAGTTTTTGAAGATTCCAGAGTCCAGTCTATGTCACGCCAGGTGTGTGGAGTTCAGGCATGGTGGATAGGAAGCAGAGAGAGGGAGAGAGCAAGGCTCTGCTCTCACATTATGGAGGCTAGAAGGAAGAGAGCAAAAAAGGGGATTCAAAGACAAAAACACAGTCCCTAAGGCCACAGCCCCAGGGACCCACCTTCTCCAGCCATACCCTACCTGCCTAGGTTACCACCCAGTAAGTCCATTATAATGCATTTATTTACTGATGAGATCACACCACTCATGACTTAATTACCTCAACTCTGAACATTAATTCATGAGTTCTTCAGGGGACATTCTATATCTAACCATAACAGGGATGCAAAATGGGCATTGACTATGTAGAATCTCTTGGGGGAATAGAATACATCCATTACTACCTACACGATCCAGATTAATAATTCAGAATTTAGGAAGATGGGAGGGCTATGAGAAAGAAAATAAGAATTTCTTGGTATAATGGTATATTAGGAAGTGGCGGGGAGGTGGGGAATCTGAATTTTGGACTCCTTCTAGAGTGAAATTAGATATATTAAAGATGGGAAGAAAGTATGTTTGGGATCAAGGATTTCTGCCCTTGGCAGATGAGGCAAGGAAAAGGAAATTTTACTTCTGGATTAAAAAATGGAGTGGTAGAGTCCATGTTTTTAGAGCAAGAACATCCTGTTTTTAAAAGGGGTGGAGCAGCTGTGAAAGGGAGATATGCAAGAATGCAAAGCCAAATATCAATCTGGGGACATTCATACAAGAACTTCTGCAAAATCCAAAGCAAAGGTTGTGCGAAACCCACAGGAAAAGGAGGAAGACACATACTTGGTAAGTTCTGAACCAACCTGATCATTACCAGTTCTGAGCTTCTCACTGACCCTGAACCTTTCTGAGTTTGAGTTCATTTACTCTGGGCACAGTTCACCTTTCCAGTACTAAAGAAAAATAGGTTCCAAAGACTGCTGAACACCAGCTAACCCTTGAGAAACCACACAGGGATGCATTGAGGGTAAATGAATTACAAACATGCAGATTAAATTTCTCCTAAACTCCATCAGAGTTTAAAGGCCAATGGAAAAAGCACTTGAAGCCAAATATATTTTGGCGTTTGCAGAACCTAAAACATTTTTAATGAGTTTGAAATCATTCAATTAACTTAAAATTCAGCCGAGTACTTTCTCCCATACCTGGCATTCAGCCTGGTGACATATATACAGGTGTCAGTCTAGACCAGCTTTACTTTAGAGAGAAAATTGGTTTTGGTTTTTCATATGAACTCCTTGATCCAATGTGACCAATGGTAGCTAAGACAAATATCATGACAATGACAAAATTGTTATTCTGGTAGCCTATAGTACAAATTGTAGAATTCAAAATTCTATACTCAATGTCAGGCCGAGGATTAATACCCTACAAGCTAAAAATGAAAGCCATCTCTTCTAAATGAAATCTCTTTCATTTAGGATAAGTTAAAAGCAATCTCTCCTAGATAAAAATAAAGCAGTCTCTTCTAAAAACTGAATATTTCAAATGCTTGTGGGTCTGCAGCAGGAATTTATGTGTCATTCAAACTTATGGACAATGAGTGTGAACCAGGCAGCAGGCACTACTGGGGATGTGAAATTAGATGCGTATCAGTTTGCTTCTTGTTCTAGACCAAGGTCATTTGGCAATTTGCTCGGTGGATTATGCCACTAAGTTCTCTTTCATGCCCTTTTATTCCTCCTCTTTGGAGTTGGTGACTCTCCTCTTTAAGTCTATTTACTTTTGTTGTCTCTTTCTCCCATCTTTCAGCCACTTCCATATCAGATGGTCTTTCTCAGAAATATATACTTCCTTCTTCATAGAAGACATGCAAACACTGAGAAGTTGAAATATTAATTCGTTTACTTCACCATTGAACTTCCCTACTGCTGGGCTACCTCAGATAAAGCTCATTCCCCTTTCTGATCTGCTCAAAGTAGTATTCCTGAATAGTCTGGCTTGACCTACATATAGAATTTGGAGGGTTTTAATGAAAAAGCAAAGGTTCTCCATTTCTCAGGGAACCATCCATGAATATGATTTCTTGAACCTGAACTTGAGTTGAGTTTTGCATTCAAAGTTATATTCTCTTGAGTCATGGAGTGCAGCCAGTCATTGCTGAACTAGGGTTTTGTGATGGCCCTTCCAATAAAACTCAAGAAATAGTTATACATGAACTGAATATATCCAACTTTGGCTAAATACTTTTTATTTTTGTGTATGTGTGGTACTGGGGCTTGAACTCAGGGACATTCTACCTCCAAGCTACACACCCAGCCCTTTTTATTTTTTGTTTTGAAACAGGGTCTCACTAGGTTGCTGATATTCTAAGTTGCCGAGGCTGGTCTGGAACCTGTGATCCTCCTGTCTCAGCCTCCCAAGTACTGGGATTACAGGGGTGCACCACCATGCCCAGCTGGCTGAACACATCTAATGTCACAAACATTGCATGCTACATCTCACAAGGACCCAATAAGATAGGCAGTATTACTATCTCTATTTTACTAACGAGGAGCCTGAATTTCAGAGGGAGTATGTAATTTGTCTGAGCGGCACCACTAAGAAGTAGCAGAGATGCAAACTTGCAGAGACCTGTAGGAGCCCAAGCCTGATCTGCGAAAAAGCACTTCTCACCACACCTAGTAAAACAGAGAGGGGGTGCTGGAGTTCTTTAGCTGGAGTAGGAATGTAAGAGCTAGAATTTTGTTTTGTTAGCCTTAATTTAGTTATGGGAAAGGAATGACACTTCAGGGGAAAGAACCAAGGTTTTTTTTTTCAATTAAATTATATTTTATAAGAAGCCCTTATGAAATGGGGGGGGGGGATCTTCCTTAGCCTCTCTCCTTCAAACAAGTACCCAAAACATCAAAGTACCAAAAACATCAAGTGCCACAAGTTCCTGATGTGAGAAGATAGGTTTTGTGATTATTACTATAGAATGGCCTGTTCTGTTAAAGAAAAACCCAATGAGGAGTCTACTGGGATCCTGCTCCAGCACAGAAGATTCCCTGCAGCAGGAGAGATGACATCCAGTGAAAAAGATCACAGATCCTGGATTTTCACTGGGATGTGTGTTTGAAGAAAGAAATAGAGAAGGGCATGCGACTGGCAAAGGAGAAGACAACTGGTGACCCTGTTTTCATTGCTCAAGTCCTGGGAAATTTTCTCCCGGAGCCAAGATGAAGCATTCCTCTCCTCCGTTCTTTCTGCAGAAGATTCCAAGTAGGCAATGGATGTCCACTTCTTTTCTTTAGGTCACTTCCTTTCCCCTTTCTCTGACCACCCCCAACCAAAAGTACTTTCCCTCGGCTAACACATTTTCTGGTCTCCACAACAAGCAGATTCACAAAGCAAATGAATAATTTGAAATATGATGAGTATTTCATCTGACTCACAGAATGAAACAAGTAGAGGTGTCTGCTGCCAAAATGGAAATGCTGTCCGGAAAATTCTTGAAAATATTCCTAAAATCTCAAATTGGGTAAGTGAATAGACCCTGAGGAACAACTTGGAATTTCCCAAAATATAAACAAGGTAAAATTTTAAAAAGTGTTTAAATGATGGAAATATATTCAGATGACTATATATAAAGGAACTTTTTCTCTTTCCTCTTCTAAAATTATTTGCTTTTTACAGGTGATCTGCTATTTAAGAAGTCCCTGCCAGGCAGGGGGGGCAATGATGGTCCCACAATTTATATAGAGAAGTTTTGGGGATACTCCCTGGATATTAGCGGAGGTTAGGGACAGGATTCTTTAGAGAAACAGAACCAACTGGATGGATGGATGGATGGATGGATGGATGGATGGATGGGAACTGATTCTTATCATGGTGGAGGTAAGGATCACCACCCCAGACTCCTTGTTCAGGAGGTGTCACTCTTTTGTTCTCTTCAGGCCTTCAGTTGATTGGATGGGCCCATCACATTAGGGAGAGCATCACTCAGCCTATCAATTTAAATGCTAATCTCATTCTCAAAGAAACACCTAGAATAATGCTTGACCAAACATCTGAACACCCTGTGGCCCATACAAGTTGATGCATAAAATTAACCATTACAAAAACTGACTAGCGGCCCACAGATTTTTTTAACATATTTTTATTGGTGCATCATAGTCTGACATTATTTTTGTTTGTTGTGGTTTTTGTGGTTTTCTTGCAGTACTGGGGACTGAATCTAGGGGCATTCTACCTCCAAGTCAAACCGCCAGCCCTATTTTTAATTCTTTATTTTGAAACAAAGTCTCACTAAGTTGCAGAGGACCTCACTAAGTAGCTGAGGCTGGCCACGAACCTGTGATCCTCCTGTCTCAGCCTCCCAAGTACTGGGATTACAAGCGTGCGCCACCACACCCATCTATAGTCTGACATTACAATGAAATTCAGAGTGATAGGGACATACGTGCACACAGCATTCCCCTTCCTCATACATGATATTGAGATTGGCATTAATAATTGATAATTTCATATAGGTACATAACGTCAATGGAAGTGTTTCCTTCATTAATTCTCCCCTCCCCCTTGCCACCACCCCCGACTCCCTCCACTGCTCCACTGGGGTTTCTCCTCTCTTATCTAAAGTCCCTCTTGTATTCTGATTACTCCCTAGCTTCCACTCTTCACTTTCTGTGACTGGCTAATTTCACTTAACCTTATGTTCTCCAGGTTCATCCATTTTCCTGCAAATAATGTAATTTTGTTCTTTATTGCTGAGTAGAGTTCTTTTGTGTGTGTATCCCATAATTTTGTGATCATTCATCTGTTGATGACACCTAGGCTGGTTCCATGATTTGGCTATTATGAATTGTGCTGCTATAAAATGGATATGCATGTATCACTATAATATTCTGATTTCAGTTCCTTTGGAAAGATACCCAGGAGTGCTATAGCTGGATCACATGGTGGCTCCATTCCCAGTTTTCTGAGCAATCTCCACACTGATCTCTATAGTAGCTGCACTAATTTGCAATCCCATCAACAGTGTAGAAGAGTTCCTATTTCCCCACATCCTCACCAGCATTTATTGTTGTTTGTATTCTTGATGATTGCCATTCTAATTGGGGTTAGATGGAATCTCAGTGTGGTTTTGATTCGCATCTCCCTGATTGCTAATGATGTTGAACATTTTTCACATATTTATTGACCATCTGTATTTCTTGTTTTGTGAAGTGTCTATTTAGTTCAATTGCTCATTTCTTGACTGGTTTATTTGTTACAGAATGGGAGAAGATCTTTGCCACTTACTCCTCTGATAGAGGACTAGTATCTAGAGAGCAATATCGTCAAAATTATGGTGAAACTAATGAGCCCTACACACATTCAGGCCACAGTAGTGAGCACTGCTGGGTGTAGAATCCATTCTTCTTTCTTTTCTTCCTGACAGACTTGATTTTGATCAGTTAGCCAATAACCCTCTATACAGACATACTCCTCATGGGAACATAGTCTAGGACTGAGCCCAACTGGGTCTGAGATAATCTCATAGGCCTTTTCAATAATGTCTCAGGAATAAGCATACAACCAAACTACAGCCAATAAAATGTGGGGGGAAGTCTACTACCGGATTCTAGGAAGTATCTTCTCACTCCTAAGACAGCCTGCTCTGCCATGAAAACTGACCTGAGTAGATGTGACCCCAGAACTGCTGCAGCTCAACCCTCTTACTACCAACTTGAGGGTGCAGCCCACCAAGGATTGCCAAGCACAGAGATGAAAAGAGCCAGGGTACTACCCATCCCGCTTCAACATAGACACTGGCCTAGAGGCTACAGCAGCTTCAAGATGCCCATCCAGCATTTAGAGGTAGGAGCCGCAGACCCATATCTTATATAGGGCCTGAAACCTGCTCATTCAGAGAAGATGATTTATGGAATGTTGTCCTGCATTTCCATGGAATATCCCTTTCGGTTAAATTTGCCAGCGAGGCTCTCCTGCTGATACTGTATCAGAAGTTCAAAAATAAAATATGTAGTCTTATGGTTAAAGAAGTAGGGACTTACTTTCTCCATCAGCTCTGAGCTCAAATGTTTCTTCATCTTTTTGAGATTACTCTTCTGCCTCAATAATATTCATTATTCTGATGACTCCGATTCTCTTAGAGTCAGGATAGACAATGGGTAGAAAGAATCAATGAGAGCAGTTGACTCCTGCATCAAAAGGAAACTGACACAAAGGGGAAACTGGAATATGTTTAAAGTATACTGAGTGGCTTTTTAATTTTCACATTTCTGACTTCCCTTTAGTCAGCCTGTGGAATCCACTTGCCACTGTGGTGAAGCAGATTGCTCTGGCAGGAAAGTAAATAGAAATAAAGAGTTAATAGTCAGCTTTTAACCTTCAGAGTAGGATTCTGAAATGAGGAAATAGGTTGGTAAGTGAGGTTTCATTAAGAGGATTCTTTAAATTAATGTCTTACTGTAAAATACTTAAAACACACAGGAAGAGATAATGGTATTAAAAATACTTTTATATCTATCACCCAAATTTTTTAAAAAAATCTAAATTTAAACATTTCCCATAGTTTCTTTGTACTGCTTTTTAACAAAATGTGATACTACCATCTGAAGCCTATTTTTCTCTGCTCTGATAAGTAGTCCTTCCCCTAAATATTTGCGTGTGTGTATGTGTGCATGTGTGTGCGTGTGTGCGTGCATGTGTGCGTGTGTTCATGCATATGTATGTGTTGCTGGGGATCAAACCCAGGGCCTCATGCATGCTAGGCAAGTGCTCTACCACTGAGCTACATCCCCAGTCCCACTCCTAAATATTTTTGTTCTTTTATCAAATATGTATATATCCTCACCAATATATGTTATTATTTTACATACTTTTAAATATTACATCAATTGTTTCATACTTTATAACTTCTAGTTGCTTTAGTTCACTAATCATTATCCCTCTGAGACTAACATGATCGACTAATTCATTCTCCCATTGATGGACAGTTAAAGTATTTTCAGAATTTCATTTAAACAATGCTGCAATCAATATTTTTTCCTCTTTATACATATGTGAGACTTTTTCTTTGGTGTGTAGATTGAATTAGATGGAAATTGCCAATATTCAACTATTTTGACCTATAAAATGCCAAGTCCGTGTGGCTTAACATTATATAACTAGACATGAAAATATCAGGTGATAACATATACACATTTCCAACTCAAACAGCTATGGCCAAATGTTGAGAGGCAGTTTTCTCAAATCCTTGTGTATATCAACAGCCAAGTCTTGAACGTTTGGTTCCAAGCAATGGAGTGACTCAGTTCCACAGAATAGAGAAAATATGTCGCTTACCTACAAAAGGGAAAAATAGGGCACAGAGAAAGATCCTGGATGTTTCCACATCACTATGTCATCTACCAAACCTTGGAGAGGATGCTATGCTTCATTTCAAACCCCTAAGTTTTCTCTATTCCCCAAGGAATAAGACATCATAGATAACTGAAAAAAAAAAGCTGGTACACTATTCTAGGAGATCTGTTCAATGAAGTTTAAGCTTTTTTTCTTTAAGAAGCAGCCCTAGGGATATTTGAAACTACAAATTACATGAAGTTAAAATAGCAATAACTTACTTATAGCCTACATTTCTTAACTAAAACCAGAAAAGACAAGCAGGAATAGTAGAGAGGCAAAAGGAATGGGTAGAGATTCTTGCATCATTCAATCTCTGAACCCAAGAGATAAAAGTCATGTCTGAACACAGGAAAGGATGGACTGATGCTTGCTTTCTCCAAGTTTATATGTTATTCCTGTAGATGACTTGATAATTTCACTCATGTCATCTGTACTGGAAATTATCATGTAACCTGTACTCTCATAATAAATATATACCCCTGCCTTGTAAACACTATTGCCCATGCTTGCCACTTACCACATTCAATTGGCCATTTTTAATGATTAGAAATGCCCTGACTATGCTTCACCCACAAATATTGCCCCAATAAACACAATGCACAAACTTGGGGATTCTCGTGGAATTCTTTGAACATTTTTTTTTTACTCCGAAGTCCTAGATATAATTCCTTAGATATTCTTTTCCAGGTGATGGTTATTTAGGAATTTTCTCTACAACTTTACTAAGTTAAGTTTTGTCCGCCTTGTATAGATCTATTATAAAATGATATCTAATATATCTGCATATTGCTATAGTAATAACCTCAATACATCAAGGACTTACAAACATACAGCTACACGTCACTTAGGGACAAGGATACAGACTGAGAATTGCACTGTTAGGCAATTTCATCATAGTGTGAACGTCATAGAGTGTACTTATATGAACTAAGATGGCTCTGGTGTCACTAGGCAAATTGAATCGCATGGGACCACCACCATATGTGTGGTTTGTTGTTGATCGAATCATTGTTAGACTCTTGACTGCATTATCTTGCTCCTGTTCCATGAGGGCTCTGAGTTGGTTTCTACTCAGCTCTATGCTCACTTATTTCCATTGACCAGAACACATCACATGGTCAAGCCCAAAGTCAGCGAATCAGGAAGTATACTGGAGTAAACTGAAGGCAGGGGCAAGTTACATGCCATGGGAAGAGGAAGGTAGAATGTAAATCATAGTGAATCGGGGTGTTTGTTTGTTTGTTTTGAGCAATCATACAAAAGGAAAAAATACAAGGTAAATTGGTGCATAATTAACAACAAAAAAATTGTACTTTGCCGGGCATGGTGGCGCATGCTTGTAATCCCAGTACTTTGGGAGGTGGAGACCGGAGGATCCGGGTTCATGGCCAGCCTCAGCGCTCGTGCTCTCTCTCTCTCTCTCTCTCTCTCTCTCTCTCTCTCTCTCCTTAGTGAGGCCCTCCACAACTTCGTGAGACCCGGTTTCAAAATAAAGTATAAAAAATAGGTCCAGGGTGTGGCACGGAGGTAGAATGCCCCTCCGTTCAATCCCTGGTACCGCAAAAAAAAAAAAAAAAAAATTTGTACTTTGAAGTCACAACAAATCTGACACAGCAAACCAACGCGTTATTCAAAGTGCCAAAAAGGATTCTGACAGCCTGCAATGATCACGGCATTAGGCTCATTTCTATGGGGGATGCAAAGTCAGTCCTGACCCTTGACCAATTTTCATAAATCAGTATGCTAGACCTCACCTGAGTCCACGCAGGTACTTTAAGCTGATAGCCTCTTCAACACCAAGCAAGGAGCCACTGGTAACTTCCATGTACATTCCAGTGGAAATTCCAAATAAAATGAAGATGGGATATGGCAAATAAAACTTTCCCTAATGATAACAAATCTAAGGTACACAGTGCAATGTGAGTTTCTGACAAAACAAATACTATTCAATTACAGGTACAATATGCATAACAACACAATATACAATTACATATATATCTTACATATGTGTATTACACAATTATATATATACATTATATCTGTAATAATATATAACATGTACCTGCATATCATTATACCTGTAATATTTTATATATTTGTCATATATATGGTTATTTCTTTCTCTACAAAGACATGCCCAAGACTTGAAAATATCAGGTAGAAATAAACTTTAGAGAGAGAATTCTTAACGGTCACAGCAGTGCATGAGCCCAGAGCCCACCAACTTCCCTTCTGTGACTTTCAAACTGTTTTTGGGTGAGAGGGAATTCAGGAACCTGATAAAGACAATGGATGCAGCCCCGGATTATGGTGCTGGGGGCTCTTAATTGTGACATCTTTGGCCATGTGGGACACAGCTAGAACTAAAGACCCTCTGCCTAGACTGAATTTTAAATTGTCTAATCACCTTTCAGTTTTACTTCTCTTTTTCCCCCACTATCACCCCTCTCTTTTGATGGGGGTAGGGGTGATTAAAATGGGAGAGAAGAGAGACTCATGGTGGGAACCGTTCAGTAGGGGCATTAGCTCCAATGTAAACTTCAGACCAGTTTGGGCGACCGAATTCCCTGCATGTCACTGTAAATTCGAATTCTTCCTGTAGGATCGTTAAAAGTAGTACCTGGCACACCATCTATCCCTCCCAGGCAATCCTGCTGTTGAAATTTCTGCGCTGCAGGAATGGTATCCGTTTCAATATGTTCACATGAAAATAAGTGCAGAAAGGAAAAGTCTTCGCCGGCTGCCTTGGCAGAACTCGGAAATGAACAACAGGGCTGCGTGCCTTTCTTCCGAGCGCGCTGAAATTCGTGGTGAAGCACCATCTTGCGCGTTCCCAAAGAGATTTGCTTACAGAGATCAGTAGAGGAGAGGCTGCCTGGGTCTCCTGAGATGGATCTCACCCTCTGACAACTCGGCGAGACCCGGGCATCTCCCTATAGATGTTTAATTACCTGTCTGGTACGGGAGCCTTTCTCCAGACTGCGGTAGCAGCCCTCCCCTAGGTGCGCAGACACGCAGGTGGGGGCGGCGGGCGGGGAGCAGCCCCCATGCCGCCGAACATCCACATTTTAGGGTCGTGTAGTCATTTCCTCGCTCGTGCGAGGCAAGGTTTTGTACATTTTTATAAAAGGAGACCAGAAGAGAACCGCCTCGTCCTGCTTCCTAATATGTTATGTCCTCCCCTGCCGAGTCCGGGGACTTAGCCTGGATTTGGTAACTGAAGTAATATAAATGTTAGCTAAGAAGTATTCCCGCAATGTGGTTCCAATTTAGGCTTGTTTTGAAGTCTAAAGGCCCAATATGTCTCATAGATTCTTCGCTGGACATTAGCGCTAATGTAATTTGCGGAGGAGCGCGGGCCAATGGCGAAGGCGGCCGGGGCCTCCGCGGATCGCCGCGCTGTCCCAGAGCCCGCGACGTGCGCGTTCGCCGGAGTCCCCCCACCGCGTTTGATGTCGGGGGCTTTGCTCAGGAAATTGCCTTATACTTGCCAGGCTTGCAGATAAATGGAGCAAGGTAAGAGCTGCACCCTGTCACCACGCTCGCTCCTCCCCGGCTCTGCGAGGAGACTGAATGCAGCCTTTCTCTGCAAGCTGTTTGCACTTACTTTACTTCAATAACATTATCTCTCCCGACGCTGGCTTGATTCGCGAAGACGCGCATGCCTTTCCAGAGTTCCAGAGTTGGGCTGGCGCACCCCCTCCCCGAGCACCCCCATCCGCAGCCCGGCTCCGCGCTCACACCCCTCCCGGAGCGCCCCCCCCCGCTGCATTCCCGTAATGAGCATCCCCCTGGAACTGCCTGCCCTTTATCTTGCTGGGGGGACCCGCACCTTTTGAACTGCCATCTGTAGACTGTGTTGGTGCACTGACTTGTTAACTGTGCCATGCTGTGACGGAAATGGCATGATTTAGATCAAGTGCTCAGGACGGCTGTTCATAAGAAACACTTGAGCCAAGCTGTTGCTGCTCAGAATGTGCCCTGGGGAGAGGGGTTCCGTCTCGGGTCATGGTCCTGCCTTGTAAGAGGGCAGGCAGGCGCAAAGCGCTGCAATCCCCGGGCTTCGCTGAGGCTGCAGGGAGGGGGTGGGGAGAAACGTTATGAAACCATGAGGCTGCCAAATTAACTTCTCACCCTTTCAATCACACTCCAGAGGATAAAAGCCTAACATTTCTGCCTCAGAAAGAGGCTCGGTTTACACCAAACAAGTTATTTCTCTAATTTATCAGACCAGCCAGCTATCCTTCTAATTACTGAAAAATCTCCACTCCTTACGAAGCCACTTTTGTAGGGCTACAATGCATAGCGAGCTATGTTGGAAAGCTGCTGTGGACCAGTACTTCCCCACGACTGTTTATCAAAGTAAATAAAAAAGAAAATGTTTCTGGCTCAGTTGTTTTGTTTCCACGAAAATGTTTTTGCTTGCTCCTACCCCGCAAAAATAAAATTGAGGAACCGCAGGAGGTCGGCTAACAGAGAACATTGAATCTTCATCCCTAAGTCGCAAGTGTCTGTAAGTGAAGATTAATTAGAAAGACAAAGGTAAAACTGAAAAAGGGGTAGGGAAGAGGGGACCCCTCGAGCTTAATTCATCAACCCCCAGCCTAATTCCAAGGACACTGATCTGTCCATTATATGGAAATAGATGATTGGGGTCATTCTCTAAGACAAATTTACTTTTCTGCACACTCTAAATCTGTTTAGTCACTTTAAAGGTGTCAATTATTGGAACAGGCTAAGACTATGAATTTCTTAGTAATAGCTTTAATAACATTTTGAAATGAAAAGCAGATACCTTGAAGTCAGCCTACTTTGAAAAGACATATGAGGGGCTCTGGTTTTAATTTGTGTAGCATTCTACATCTGGAATCCCTTATAATTAAAACTAAAAACTGAACTACTACTTCCACCTGTCAAATGATGAAAAGATGAATGCACTAATAAGTTACTAAATAGCCCAACATGATAGAGTTTACATTCTCCTTCCATACAGTAAAACAGAATTTTGGACAGGAGGCTAAAGGTCTTCGATCATTACTAATAACACTCTTTCAATATTAACCTGCACGTCCTGCCGCAACTACTGACGAGGTCTTTTTTACATTAAGAGCTAATTTTTGTTAAGTCTTTGTTTTCAGAAGCAAATTTAGATTTCAGGAAGAATATTTAAAATGCATAAACTGAGCTGTGCTTTTCATCCCACGTTCTGTTTTCATCATTTTTTAAACTCTCTAAGTGGCTTCCTATATCATAATTGCATACAGTTGTTCGGTTCAGTGTTTACAAATATTTATCAAACACCCACAGTATGGAAGGTCCTGTAGTCAGTCCTGGAGATGCAGCACTGAGCAAAATAGCTCTTTGTAGGTAATTTGGAGCTAGGAAAACTTGCAGGAATTTCTTCGCATTTCTTCAGAATGACAAAAAAAAAATCACATGTTTGCTGAGATTCTGATAAGAAAAAGCAGTTCTCTAAAACTTGGGCTATTCCTCCAATTAAAACAACAATGGCCATTAAAATGCCTGGGACTGTCACTGGTGATCAGAAGGTTAATTATTTTAAAAGGTAAATCCTGAGTTGTAATCCCTACTGAAGCCCTTTGGAACAACTCCCCGTGCAGAGGCCGAGCTGTGTGGGCGGGCCCCGAAAGGCTCATTTTTCTTATTCTCTTGCTTCTCTGCCCTGGAGTAAAATGGAAGTCTCACATTTTGAAAAGAGCATTGATTCTCCTGGAAAAAAAAAAATGCAATGAGGGATTTTGCCAGTGGTTGAAGGGTCCTTTGCACAGGCTGGACGCCACTTCTACAGGGGTCAACCTAAGTGTTCCTTCTGTGTGGTAACTGCCATGGGCATCTGAGAACAGGCAGGAGGCAAGCCCTGGAGGCAGCCATGATGACTGACCATAAGCCATTCTGTCTGAAAGAATACCCAGGAGGCAAATTCCAGTCTGGTTTAACTCTTGGGGCCATTGGGGACTCCATTAGATGATTGCTTTGGTATCCCTTTCTCTACATGCCTACATTCCATTAGAAGGAAAGTCTGATTTGGCTGCCACCTAATTGTTCTAAAGCACAAGACACAACTGGCTGCCTAAGGCCTCAGTCCAGCCTGAAGACATGCTTCATGTGGCTTGAGTGATGTTTTAAAAATCAGGAGGCCGGGCATGGTGGCTCATGCTTGTAATCCCAGTACTTGGGAGGCTGAGACCGGAGGATCCAGGTTCGCGGCCAGCCTCAGCTACTTAGTGAGGCCCTTCGCAACTTAGTGAGACCCTGTTTCAAAATAAAGAATAAAAAATAGGACTGTAGGTGTAGCTCGGAGGTAGAATGCCCCTGGGTTCAATCCCCAGTACCCCAAAAAACAGAAAGAAAAAATATCAGGCTAGTCATAGCAGCATTATGTACAATAGCCAAAAGGTAGAAGCAACCCAATTATCCATGGATAAAACAATATGTGGTATGCATCCAAAGGAGTATTATTTAGCCCCAAAAAGGAAGAAAATTCTGGCACATTCTATAACATGTATGAACCTTGAGGACAGTATACTAAATAAAATGAACCAGTCAGGAAAGGTCATTTATGATTTTACATATATGAGAAACCTAGCCTAGTGAAAGTCCTAAAGGTAGAAAGTAGAATGGTGGTTGCCAAGGACTGGGAGAATGGTGAGTTAGTGTTTAATGGGTACTCAATTTCCATTAGGAAAGATGAAAAAATTCTGGAGACGTGAATATACTTAGTGTCACTAAACTGTAACTTAAAAATGGTTAAAATGGTAACTGTATGTTATGTATCCTTTATCTTTGTGTGTGTGTGTGTGTGTGTGTGTGTGTGTGCACGTGTAACTCATGATTGAACCCAGGAGCATTCTACCTCCAAGTTATACCCCCAGTCCTATTTTTTATTCTTTATTTTGAAACAGGGTTTTACTAAGTTGAGGAGGGCCTCACTAAGTAGCTGAGACTGGCCACAAAACTGAGATCCTCTTGTCTCAGCCTCCCAAGTACTGGAATTACAAGCTATGTATCCTTTATCTTAAACTTTTCTCCATCCCGTAAAGTGCTTCAGAGCCCCTACTCCTCCTTCTGCTCATCCACCCATCCCCCTTCATTCACTTGGGCCACCTGCCAGGCTCCTGAAGCACTTCTGCTCTATGAACCCTGTGGATAGCTCTCACATGTGCGCAACTTTCACAGACTTGCCCACAACAGCACCATTAACCCAGCCTCTCCCAGACATGGATGAGGTGAGGTGAGGGGCGTCTGATGCCATCCGTGAGAGAAACATGACTGAGAAGCCCCCCACCTGCAAAAGGGGACCCTTGACACTCCCTCCACACACCCTCCTAGGAGCGAGGACCTTGGGCCTCACACCCTGGCGGCCTACTAAGCCATGCTTTTTTTACTCCCCAGTTGCAAGCACACCATAGCTAGGTGCATGGAAAAGAACGAGAAGTACTTTTCAGGATGGGGAGAAGTTTCTTTTTACCCATTTTTCTGACACTGACTTTATCTAAATTTACTACAGATTGTGTAGATCAGAGTAAAGGAGCAATGGATTTAAGAATCTTTATTGAAGTCTGGGTTATCTCCAAACTGTGAACTTTACTTCTAAGACATTGACTGTCTAAGGGGTTTTCCCTCTGAAATGCTACTGTCAAATGAGCATTTTAAAACATTTATCAAAAAGCAATGGCTACAAACTTCAAATCTGTACATTCCACACGAGTAAACCCCGGTCTAGTGCTGATGCATAAATGATGTGTTGGTTTAATCTATTTTTCACAGGGGGTGTCTGAGAGTAGGAAAATTAGAAACAGGTAGAATGGACTATTATTACTGTTCCAGAGTGTGCTTTTTTACATGAGGTCTGGATTAAGATAACATCTGGTCTATATTTCTTGAACTATTTCCCTTTTATCACAAGAAAAATCGGCAACCCATCTCACAACTGCTCTTAATTTAGATCTAAATATCACTGATGAAACATTGTACAACATGCTGTTATCTATTAAAATGATTTCCCTGAAGGAACAGTTGATACTTTTATATATTCCAGCAAAGCTAATCATGCCAGGTCCCCTTAGTAGGACTTACCTTATAATCATATGTTCAAATGTTCCACCTAAATCACTACTTTGGTACCAAATGAGTCTTATTCTGAGATTGATTTCACTACATGGTGAGATACACTGCCAAGGTCTGAGAGCCACAGAACCATCGAGAATCCTTTAGGAGTACAAAAATTTTACTCCGGAGCAAAGATGTTATTGTTCTCCCCTGCTGCCTGTACTATGTGCTTTCCAGAGCCTCTTGCGAGGGAGGGGAAGGCAGTAAGCTGTTTTCAGCACTTTTCAGAGTTCAAGTCCTATACAATGTAGTTATATTGATTTCACAGAACAGAAACTGCTGCTTTTTCCCCCCAGAATCGTATAACTCATTTCCACAGATAATAAATCAAGAAAGCATTTTTTCTAAAACTGTTTTGCATATTTGTGGTATACATTTGTTTTGTGCATTTTAAACTACCTAAGTCCTCAGAATCACAGAAGATAAATTCATGCATTAACCAGTTATAGGGGAAATTACTTTCTCCAACCCCACCTTTAATTTGGCAATGTCACATGTTCCTGACTTTTTAAATAACATGGAAACCAAAACACACAAAAATGATGGGGATTTTGAAAAGGCAACCAAAAGTAATTCTTGGACAACTGTGAAAACACAAATGTTAACTGCATTAGAAAATGAAGTTAGAAATATGTTACATGCAAAATACAGAAAAACTAGAAACAATAAATATGCATATTAATAAAAGACTGGTTAAATGAATTGCGTTATGTGCATAGTATGGAGTATCTTAAAGTCACTATCTGAGGACAAAGATTATTTACATGTACTGAGAAAGGATCTCATGATATTCTAACAGAACATGAATAACTTGGTATCATTTCTTATTGCCTTTAAAAACAAAAAAGAAAACTACCCATATCTGTTTATGTGTATGTAAAAGGGGTCTGGATGAATTCACATCCAACTGTTTGCAGCAACCATTGGGAATAAGGAAGGAAAAGACCATTTTACTTTACAAAGTACATTTGACTTTATAAACTCCTGTGGGTTTCCTAGCTTTTAACACATATATATTACTTTCTCAGTCTTTTCAAGTAAAAATGCATTGAAGAAGAAATGCAAATTGAACAGAGATCAATGAGACATTCCCTTTCAGGAATAAGCCATAAGGAGAGAGGTGGCTTATGGGGGAGGGGTGCCGGTGGAACAGAGCAAGAGGCATGCGATTGACAGGCATCCTGCCATCCAGTATTTTCTGGAGGGAATCCTGAGAATAAAAAGCCTTTGGAAGTTATCAGCGGCCAGGCTGGAGCCCTTCATTTTTCACCTGCCCGTGTTTGTTGTCTGGCAGCCAGTCAAGGGTGCTATTAGCAGAATTAAGATCCAGAAGAAAAGATTATCCCATAGAAGGCAAGATAAGGGGCTGGAAAGTGTGGCTGGTTATCAATATCACAATACCAAACAGGTCAGGAAGGATTCCGTATAGGTTTCACTTGAAGCAGGTAATCTCTACAAAAATAATGGAGTGACTGTTTTTCCAAAACACTTCAGTACTGCAACGTACTGCAGTTCATTTAAGATAAAGTGGCAGTTTTACCCAGAGTCCCGCAGCTGCATTAGGCTGGACAGTGGATAACGAAACGCTGCAACAACATTCTTTTATTCCCCCATATTCAGTTAACCCTGGGTAAAGAAACAGCCTTCCATCTCTCTCCAGATCCTTTTTAATATTTTTGAATGGTATACTTTCATTCACATTTTTCCCCTTTTCACTGAGGGAACAGTCTAAATGGAATTCCATAGTACAATTTGATAGAAGAAACAGGAGGCATGATTGTAACATTATTCAAGTGTTTAATTATAAGGAGATTTTTTTTCACTCACCCATAATAGTGTGTATTTAAAGCAGCAGCTTTTGTCTAGGGAGGCTTTGCCACACTGGTACTGAAACATGTGTTTTCAAACAATGAGTTGGAATAGTGAAGGTTTTGAGTTCATGTCAGCACCGCAATTTACAAGAGTTCACATCCAGCATGAACTTACATAGAATTTCACCATGTTGTCTATGAATCATTCAATTCTAAGCCCTACAACATATGGACAATTGCAAAATGCAGAGAGGTAAGAAAACACATTTGGTATTTCCATTTTATATACCTCACGTTGGAAATAAATGGTTTTGTTCTCCCAACTATTCATCATCTAAATGATAAGGAGTCTTTCATGTTTTCTTTTTTTCTTTATAGAAAATTCAAGGAAATAAATATTAACTTTTTCAGGTAAATTATTTTTCAATGTACAGGCCTTCTTTACTCAGTTATGTCTCTATATCTAGCAGGTTATTTGCTTTGAGTTGTTATTCCAGCAGTAATGATGGACTTACAATGGTTAATCTATTTAACAGTTGATCAATAAAACACATTCTCAAGACAGCTTCAGTTAAGGGACATCTCTGTTCATTGGCAGAATAGAAAAATCAGAACCAAAAATGGGCAATCAAAGTGACAAGCACACACCTAATAATGACCCAAGAGCTATCCATTTATCAGTGAAAAAACCAAGACAAATATACCATGCATTTAAAATAAAATTCTACATTAAAATAAAAAAGAATCAACAGCTCTGGCATTTCTTTATAGTCCTAAAACTGAGTCTGTTAAAGCAGTATCTGAATATGCTTCCAGTTTAGCAAGGATTTGAAAGGCTGTCAATGTCATATTGTTAGTATGAATTAGACTATGCTGGGCCTATAAGAGGTAAATACTTCCCAAAACATCTTCATCCTTTCAACTTATTTTATGGCCTAAATCCTAAGGGGGGGATTCCAAGAAAAGTAAAAACTGGTCATTGAACACTATAATCTAGTTTTACACAGTTTCTTGCTATATAACTGATACAGAAAACATTTTACTATTTTTAAAATGTCAATAATACAAAAAGTATGGAGAATAAAAGCAAAAACCTCCCTTCAACACCCCAACTCCCTCCTCTGAAATACATACACATTATACCTCCCTCCTCAGTGGAATGACAGTTCACAAAGTGTGGACCTATTTCTAAGCATCTGTAAACACATATGTGCATATACCCCTATGTAATAGAGAAGGGTGTCTTGTTTTATTTCATTTTATTGAATGAGATATACTTCCCCTTTTTAAAATTTACCAGTTCATTTTTTTCCCCACAGTCTGTGAACAGCCTACACCCATAACTGATAATTCCTTACACAACTTTACAAAAATACAAAGGATTCCACATTTTTTCCCTTTGAAAAATGATATTTTAATTGAGAGACCAGAGTCCAAGGGATGGAATGGGGGAGGGTCCTAAAAGATAAAGAAAAGTCAATCAGAAGTTAATTGAGATGGGTTCAATGTGTTATTTAGTTAAATCAAGATTTTTCTCTTAAAAAAAATCATGTGTGTCTGGTTTAGAAGTGACAAAGATCTGCTGAATAATTAAGGTATTCTCTGTTAATCTGTTATCAATTCTACCTGTTCTCATTCTCCTTTTTCCCTCTTCTATCCCCCTTGCTCAACAATGTTTAAGAGAACATGAAGTTCCCTGGGTCTGTAACTACAAAAATGGGATGGTAATGTGAAAAGTTCAAAAATTATTCCTCCAAAGTGATGCTGTTCATGTGAACAAAGCTGACAGGCTAACAAAAGGGACAAAATCACAGTTACAATTTAGTAACTGTCGTATAAACTTGAGCCAAAAATCAAAGCACATGCAGAAGTGGAGAGAAACTAAAATGTGTTTAAATAGTCTATCAGCCAAAATAAGAAACACACTCCAAGTGACGCAATCGCTCTCCTCCAAGGAACAGACGTTTTGCCTGTGTAATTTGACATGAGGTAAGAGTCCTCCTGCTCAAAATAAAAAGTAAACACTGAGACAAAAGTTGCCTGTCTTCCATGGCTTGTCTTCTTATTCAAACAATCAGAAAATCCCCAAACTTGCAATTGTTTTCCAGAGGGCTACAGAAAGTGAAAAGTAGAGGAGGTTTTACATATAGTTTTCATGAGGCTCATACATATCTGACACATATTTATTACCCATAAATAACCAAAGTCCATCTCTTTCTAACAAAAATTAAACTTCAGGCCAGGCGTGGTGGCACACACCTATAATCCCAGTATTTGGGAGGCTGAGACAGGATGATTGTAGGTTCAAGGCCAGCCTCAGAAATTTAGTGAGACCCTGTTTCAAAATAAAAATAAAATAGAGCTGAGGGTGTAGCTCAGAAGTAGAATGCCCCTGCAATTCCAAGTTAAAAAAATTAAACTTCAATGACTCTTTACCTGCACATTTGAGATTTGGAAATAAATATATATTTATTTAACCTCTCCTATGTTCTGAAGTGTAAAGAATCATCATCTTTGGTTATTTTCAGTAGGAAATAATCAGCATCTAAAAGCCTAATAGAATTCAACAAATTGTTGGGAAGAGCTAATTCAAACTAAAATTGTTTGTCTGTTTTGAAATAAATTATCCATGTATTTTAAAGTCAATTTACTGCTTTTTTTGAGCTATTAAAGATATTTCCAAGGTAAACTAAAATTAAAAAAAAAAGCCCTCCAGGTTATACACAAAAGGCATCTTTCTGTTGAACTTCTAGCAGGAACCGAGAACAGCATATTAATTCTACCCCACAGACTCCCCAGTTGCTTTATGAGGCACCCTATGCAGGCCTGCTCTGGGTATTTAGAATACAACTATCTCTTTAAAAGACTAACAGATAGCCAGGCGTGGTGGCGCACGCTTGTAATCCCAGTACTTGGGAGACTGAGACAAAAGGATCGCAGGTTCGCGGCCAGCCTCAGCTACTTAGTGAGGCCCTCTGCAACTTAGTGAGACCCTGTTTCAAAATAAAGAATAAAAAATAGGGCTGGAGGTGTAGCTCAGAGGTAGAATGCCTCTGGGTTCAACCCACAGTACCACAAAAATAATAATAATAATAATAAAAGACTAACAGAAATGCTTGCAATTCCATGTAATAGTCCCTTCCTCGTCCTTTGAGGTTACAGATAAACTAAAAGTCATTCCTGCATGCTGTGTTTAGCCAGATTCTCCTCTTTTCCCATTGTTAATATTAAACATGTCTCATAGAGTTAAAAAAAATTACAACCCCTGCCATATTTTCATAGTGACAAAGGTAAAAAAAAAAAAGGGGGGGTTTGCAAAAAGTCAAAGTCCCAGGGTTTGAGATAGGACGAAGGGTTTGAGTCTAAGATGAAATACAGCAGATTCCCTGAACTACTCGGGCCCAGCAAAGCCTATACCTCCCAGGTGCTCTAATCTACCCTCCAGTCAAGAGTAGCTGAAGGCTGATAACCTTATCACGGAACAATCATGTACAGATTGCTGCCTCTAGGTACCAAGGACTGTCTTGGGTCCCTGAGGTGTAAGAATGGGTAAGGCTGGAGGGAGTCTCACAGTGCTGTATCTGAGCAGACCAGACTGGTGAAAATATCATTTCAAGGCATATATTGTAGGAGAACAGAGAGAAACTAACTCTATTTTTGGTGGAGAAATAGGGAATGATGGAGGAAAGCCACCAGACCTGGTGTGTCATGATAAATAAAGGCAAGACCTGTTGTTCCCTTGCGTCAGTTATGGTGGTAGCTTGCTCACCAGTCTGCTGTTGGATTCTTGGCAGAGGTCTGCAAGTTGGTATCTCACAGCTCTGACAAACGTGAAAATCTCCTGGCCAAGAGAGAGTAGGTTTGCATTGTCTAGTGACCTTACAGTGATTTCACTATTTGACAAAGCTGAATAATGATTTCTCTTCCCATCCTTCAACCACAGCAGAAAAAGCATAAGATGAAGAGCTGTCCTCGAGGTACCTCTGTTTGCATATTGTCCAGAAATACCCAAATGTTGTTCCTGGACATTTCCACTTCAACCTGAAAAAGCAGGTGTGTATATGTCAGTATAAGAGGCTTATGATGAGAGCAGGGATCAATATCAATGCTGGAAATACATTCAGATAAATGGTGCATTCCTTTTGAAAGCTGCTAAGGGGTATCAGGATTCCGTTTTGCTTAATATATCCTCAAATTCACAGATACTTCTCCTCAAAATGCAGCCCAATAAATTCCTGCATAATTTTCATTGAGATTATCTGATTATACTATAAATTTCTTTTACCTTTTTTCTTTTCTTTCTTTTTTTTTTGTGTGTGTGTGTATGTGGTACTAGGAATTGAGCCCAGGGGCATTCTACTTCCAAGCTACACACCCAATCCTTTTTATTTTGAAATAGGGTCTGGCTAAGTTGCTGAGGGTCTCCATAAGTGACTGAGGCTGGCCTTAACCCTGCAATCCTTTTGTCTCCCAAGTACTAGAATTACAGGCATATGCCACCATGCCCAGCTTGATTATATCATACATTTTTAAGTTCTGTTTTAAGAAATAATACGAGATAAAGTGGCCAATTTTACATAATCAAAGAAGCACCCTGTATTTATTACAGGAAAATCTCAATAGTCAGGCATCCACAGATCTGTGAATTCTCTACTCAACTATAGCTTTGAGCTTCCATGTACAACTTTCAGTGTACTCACAACACTACAGGGGCTATTCCTTTTAACACAAGTCAAGTAGGAAGAACAAAGCATTTCTAGAAGCAATAACACAGATGAGACTATCACTTTTCAAAAATGCAAATCTAAAAACAAAATACATTTGATACCTATTCTATCAAATGACTAAGAGCAGGGTGTGGTGGCGCACACCCTTGATCCCTATACTTGGGAGGCTGAAACAGGAGGATTGAAGGTTCAAGGCCAGCCTCAGCTACTTAGTGAGGCCCTTCGCAACTTAGTGAGACCCTGTTTCAAAATAAAAAATAAAATAGGGCTGGGGGTGTAGCTTGGAGGTAGAATGCCCCTGGGTTCAATTCTCCAATACCATAAAAAACAACTAAGAATTTAAAAAGTCATAATAACTGGTATGACCAAGTAAGGAGAGAAACCAACATTTACATAGTAAGAGTGCAATTTGGATCAACCTTTTAGAAGCAACTGGGTAATGTGTGTCAAACTGTGTACACCATTTGACCTACTAATTCTATTTCTAAGAATTTATTCCAAGAACCTAACTAGAGATGTACTTTTTTATGTCACTTTTCATTTTAATCTAGTGCTCTGTGAAATTTAAATCATAATAGGAGATACACTTTTAATATACCTCAAAAACAACTAAATGCCCAACATTTAGAGATTGATTAAATAAAGTATGGTATATGCTTATTTATACTAGAGTATTATGTTTTTTAAAGAGAACACACTTACGTAAAACAAGGATTAACATTGTGTTAGTGCAGCAGTTGCCTTTATGTTTCTTGAGTCCTGGTGGATGAAGTGAAAATCTTTGTCTATACTAGCCTCAAATATCTGCTGCCTGCTTCTAAATTAAGCACTGTATAGTTTCTATAGCAACTGCTGGCTAGTACAGGTATCTTACAGAGGTGAAGCTTAAAGAAATGACTAATTAGCAGGCCATGGTGGTACACACCTGTAATCCCAGTCAGTGTTTCGAGGCTTGAGACAGGAGGATCGCAGTTTCAAGGCTATACTGGGCAATTTAACAAGACCCCTATCTCAAAATAAAAAAGAGTTGACTGTGGTTGCACATGCCTGTAATCCCAGTACTTGGGAGGCCAAGACAGGAGGATTAAGGATTGCAGGTTCAAGGCCAGCCTCAGCAATTTAGCAAGGCCCTATGCAATTTACTGAGACCCTGTTTCAAAATTTTAAAAATAAAGCCAGGCATGGTGGCACAGGCTTGTAATCCCAGTACTTGAGAGGCTGAGACAGGAAGATAGCAGGTTCGCAGCCAGCCTCAGCTACTTAGTGAGGCCCTCAACAATTTAGTGAGACTCTGTTTCAAAATAAAAGAATAAAATAGGGCTGGTGGTGTAGCTCAGAGGTAGAATGCCCCTGGGTTCAACCCCCAGTACTACAAAATTAATTAATTAATTAATTAATTAGAAAATAAAATAGCGCTGGGGGTGTAGCTCTGAGGTAGAATGCCCCTGGGTTCAATCCCCAGTGCCACAAAAAGTAAATAAATAAATAAAATAAAAAGGGCTGGGACTGTAGCTCAGAGGTAGAGTGCCATTGGGTTCAATTCCTAGTACCATGTGCATGCACACACACACACACACGCGCACACACACACACACACACACACAGACTAATTAGCAAGAATCTAATTCAGATAATGCCAAGAAAGAAATATTATACATTAGTATTTATGTCTATTGCATTTATTTATAAGCACAGTCATGCATGGTTTCCCATTATACTTCTCTTACAGGAATTCCAAAATTGTGATTACACAACCAGATTTTTTTTTCCTATGTGGAAGCTAGAAAGCAAAAAGGAAAGAAAAGGGACCTCATGAAAATTAGGAAAGAGAGAGCCACCTGGGCCGGGCCGCCCCTGCGCCAGGTACCGGACACCCCCAGGCGTCTCCGCGCGCGCGCCACACCGCCGGCCCCTGAGCCACCTGGGCCGGGCCGCCCCCGCGCCAGGTACCGGACACCCCCAGGCGTCCCCGCGCGCGCCACACCGCCGGCCCCAGA